>JBAMBR010006520.1:0-78416 GCA_037044475.1 Zaprionus obscuricornis | reverse complement strand
ACTGAAAGTAACTGGAATACTGACTGCGCTGTGCTGCTGCTGCTGCTGCTGCTGTTGCTGCTGCTGCTGCTGTTGCTGCTGCTGTTGCTGCTCAAGCAAATGCTCAACTTTAGCTAAGAAAGTTATGCCAATTCATTAATTAGCCAGTCACTGGTCACGCACACACACAGAGTCACACACACATACAGCCACACATACACAGCTAAAGTTTGCTTATAGACAGCAAGAGTTTGAGTTTAACCCAGGCACACACACACACACACACACACACACACACACACACACACACTCGCACACACACTCGCACGCCAAGTGTGTAACTTGATATGCTTTGCTTACTTAATAAAAGGCTCTGTGGCTCACACTGTCTCCCTGTCTCTCCCTCTCCCTCTCTCTCCCTCTCTCTCTCTCTCATTTATTTGCTATCTCCCTCTGCCATTCACTTTTGACAGCCATATTCCATATTCAATACGCGTGAATCTCGCTTTCACTCTCTCTCTGTCTCTCTCTCTCTCTGCCTCTCTTTCCCTCTCATTCACTCTTTCTGTCTCTCTTTCACTCACTCTCCATATCTCTCTGTCAATCTCCCTCTCGCTTTCTCGCTTTCTCTCTCTCTCTTCCCTTCTGTCATTCTTCCTTTTACTCTCTCACTCTCTCACTACCTCTGTCTCTCTCTCTCCCTCCTTCTGTCTCCATCTCTCTCTCTCTCTGCCTCTCTTCCCCTATCCATTCACTTTCCCTCTCCCTCTCTCTCTATCTCTCTGTCTCCTTCTCGCTTTCTCTCTCTCTCTCTCTCTCCCTTCCCTTCTGTCTTTCTTCCTTTCACTCTCTCACTCTCTCCCTCTCTCTCTCTCTCTCTCTCTCACTCTCTCTTACTCCCTCTCTCTTACTCTAGCTTCCCCTTTCTCCCTCTCTCTCTCTCCCTCTCTCTCTCTTACTCCCTCTCTCTTACTCTAGCTTCCCCTTTCTCTCTCTCTCTTTCTCACACTTCCTTACACACTCGCTGCTCTGCCTCTGCCACTACAAGTTTTGCTCTGCTCGTTTATTTGATTAGTGTGTGCGTATATGTGTGTGTGTGTGTGTGTGTGTGTGTTCGTGTGGTTAACTAAAGTTTTAGCTGGCAGCAAATATGGCAAACAACAATTTCACAAAGTGTCCCTCACTTCCACACACACAACAACAACAACAACAAAAGTTTCATCTGCGTCGTCAAAGTCAACGTCAACGTCGAAGTCGACGTCTTCAATCTGCAATTGGCGCAGCATTAGCTAATCGTTGACTTTAACCGCAGCAGCTGCCTTTAGCACGTCTGTGGCACGTTTTGGCCACCTAATTAGCCAACATACACACACACACACACACACACACACACATACACACATATTGAGTATGATTGTTATTTTGTTTGCTGGGTAGAAAATGCCAAGAAGCATTTCAACTGTGAAAATACGTTTGCCCTTTCAGCGCATTCAATTAGTCAATTTATACCAATATATATATATATATATATATACTACAGTTATATATATACTATATATATATATATATATATGTCTGTGTGTGTGTATATATTCATTTAGTAAATTTACTTTGTTTGCGCTTCAATGAATTGCATGCAAAAGCAGGCAGGCAGCCACTCACCAAATATTCTCATTCTAATACTGCAATTAACTCATATTGCTTTCTCACTCTATTATTCTCTCTCTCTCTCGCTCACTCACACTTTAACTTATTTATTAGTCAGCTATTGCTTTTAGCCTAGTGAATATCATTAGTATTCATTCAATTTCATGTTATGCATTAGAAGATCATTGACTTTGCCAGCAAAAAAAAAAAAAAATAAATAAATTCCTAAAAAAGAAAGAAAAAAAAAAAAAAAAAATGTTAATACACAATTTATATGTAAATATTCGCTGTTGAGGCATTTGATGACCATAATGTCGCTTATTATGCAGATAGATGACAGTTCCCATTCTCACTCTCACTCTCTCTCTCTCTGTCTCTACACTTCATCTAGCAGTTGAACATTCCACTGCTAATCACATGGCATCGTCTATCACATTGACAATAACTACATATATTTTTTTTTCAACTTGTACAAACAGAAACTAGCTAAATAAATAGCTAAAAAAAAATAATAGCTAAAAATAATAATAGCTAAAAATCATTATTGACAATTTGTTTCTTTAACATTTCTAAATAAATTTATTAAATAATTAATAGTCAAATTTTAATGCATTTATCTGAGACTGAGGCGGCAGCATTTGCATAACAATTACTTGTATAATATTTGAAATATTTATTTACACACAAATATTTACAACATATTTGTAAAAAATTAAAAAAAAAAGCATATTCAAATTATTCAGTAATTTTTTTTTTTTTATAAATATATTTCTTAAATATTATATATTTATTTTTTTATAAATTGCTTTTAATATTTTTTTTTTCTATTTATCTTAATTAATCAATTTCTTTTACTATTTTTATTTTCTGATTATTTAATATATTTTTGTTATGATTTTATTTTGTGTTTGCAATAAAAAAAAACAATTTTTTTTTAAATTTACTTTTTAGTTTTTAAAAATTAATTTTTTTAAAATTTTTTTTTCAGTAGAAATTGAATTTAATTTTTTTTTTGACGAATATTCCTCGTTTTTTGTTTTGTATTTCTCTTTTGTATTTTGTTTAGTATTTTCTTTGTCATTTCTTTTCTTCTAATATTTTTATTTGTAATATCATTTATTGTTGTTGTATTTTTCTGGTATTATTTAGTATTTTTTTTTAAATATTTTTATTTAGTATTCTTTTTGGTATTTTTTTTTTATATTTTTGTTTAGTATTTTTTTTTAGTAATTTTTTTTCCAAATATTTTAATTTGTAATATCATTTTTTTTTTGTATTTTTCTGGTATTATTAGGTATTTTTTTAAATATTTCTTGTAGTATTATTCTTCAGTATTTTTTTTTTTTTTGTATTTTTTTCTAATATTTCTATTTGAACTATTGGAGCATCATTTCAAATTTCTATTGTTTTTTTTTTTAATAAATTAAATCTTTGAATCTAATTTGTTTTCAAATTCGTCATTTTTTTTTGTATTTTTCTGGTATTTTTAAATTTTTTTTAGTATTTTTAGTATTCTTTTAATTATTTTTTTGTAGAAATTGAATTTTTGTATTTCTCTGGTATTTTTAAATTATTTATTTAGTATTTTTTTTTGGTATTTTTTTTAAATATTTTTGTTTAGTATTTTTTTAATAATTTTTTTTTCTAAAATTTTTATTTTTAATATTTTTTTTTTTTGTATTTTTCTGGTATTATTTAGTATTTTTTTATATTTTTATTTGTAATATTAAATTTTTATTGTATTTTTCTGGTATTATTTTTTTAAATATTTTTTTTTAGTATTTTTTTTAGTATTTTTCTTTAGTATTTTTTTTTTGGTATTGTTTTTTTTTTAATATTTCTATTTGTACTTTTCGAGCATCATTTCAAATTTCTATTGTTTTTTTTTTTTTTTGTCGATATCTCCTTCACTTCATCAGGCGTCTGCTCTCTGCCTTTTCTTCTCTAGCTTAAACATACTATCAGTGCTGCCAGATCTATTGAAACGTAGCGCATTCATTGTCTCTAGTTACAGCAAAAATAAAAAATAAAGAATAAAAAAAAAAAATGTAGTAGAAGCTGATTGACCCATAAGCATAAGCATAAGCATAAGCATAAGAAACTTGTCTAAGTTTTACAAAAGTAAAATAAAATGTTGCTATCTCTCTCTTTCGCTCTTTCTCTGTCTCACTCTATGTGTAAGTTACAGTTTGTTAAGCAGCGACAGCTTTAAAGTCTTTGCTCTGCAACATTTTTGCGCTCTTAAGAGACATAAAGCGATAAGACAACGGCGTCGATGACGATGTAGATGTTGACGTTGACGTCGACGTCGACGTTGTTGTTGCTGTTGATGTTGGCAACTTTTGGTCTTAAGACTTTCGTATGCTATCTGGCAACGCCATCGTTTCCGCTTCTATGCATTGCGTTCTTATCTTAAGCACACATCGCACGTGGCCACAACGAAAGGGAGCAGGAAAAAAAACAAAAAAAAATAAAAATAAAAGTTGTGCGACGCCTTTTTGGGGGCTGCTGCTGCTGCTGCTGTGGCTGTTGTTCAGCTAGAGCTTTGGCTTTTCATTAAAATTGCGGCGCCTTATCTGTTCGAGTAGATCTTTTGGCTATGAGTTCAACTGGTCTTCACTCTCTCGCTCTCTCTCTCTCTCTCTCGCTCTCTGTGCGTTGACTTTTGTTACCTTTGTCTAAAGCGCAAAAAAAATTGTCGAGTTTTGCAAAAAATTTTATTGCTGAAAGGTGCTAAAAGTGAAAAGTGCTGATGCCTATGATGCTTGGAATGCTTGGAATGCCAAAAGCATCATGCTCATGCTCATGATGATAATGATAATGATGTTCATGTTGATGTTGATGATGATGATGATATTGTTGAAGATGATGTTGTTGCTGTTGTTGTTGTAGCAGCAGTTGCTTGTGTGCAAACTGTAGAAAGTTGAAGAAAATGTGGCAGCAAAAACAGCTCAATGCATGTTTCCGCTGCTGCTGTTGCTGCTGCTGCTGCTGCTACTGCTGCTGCTGCTGCTGCTGCTGCTGCTACTGCTGCTTCATCTTCTTCTATGTCTAATGTTACTTCTAGTGCTGCTGCTACTGCTGCTGTTATTGCTGCTACTGCTGCTGCTGCTGCTGCTACTGCTGCTGCTGCTGCTGCTGCTGCTACTTCTTCCTCTTGCTTAGCTTCTTTCTTTAATTATTTAAATTAAAAATTTGCCACAACTTTGTGACTCTTTCTCTCTCGCTCTCTCACTGTCTCGCTTCCTCTACTCTCTCTCTCTCTCTCTCTCTCGTGTGTGTGTTACTCTATCTGTCGCTCCCTTATAGTCTTTGTCTATGTGTATTGCAATCTGTGCATCTCTTAGCTGCCTGAAGTGCCTGCCACTTGGCACAGTTTTCAATCTCTAGCTGGCATTTTTAGCGCTGCAACAACAACAAGCGACAACAACGACAACAAGCGACAACAACGACAAACTGACGCGTTTAATTAAGCAAAGTGGCTCGGCAAGTTTCTATAGCTCAGTCTTTGGCTTTGGGTTTTTAGCTTTTGGTTTTTAGAGTTTTTTTTTTTTTTTTATTTTTTCTACTTTTTTTTTTTGGCTTCACTTGCCACACTGGTCATGCCGCTTCCCTTTTGCCAAGCACACCTTTACAATCTACATTTACTACTTCCTTACGCTATCTCTCTCACTCTCTGTCTCTCTGTCTCACTCTCATGCACATTCTTAGCTAATTTTGTCTAATTTTGCTAAAGTGATGGCGCAGGTCGTTGCCTTTTATGACACTGCGAGCGAAACAGAGAGTGTATGAGAGAGAGAGAGAGAGAGAGAGAAAGAGAGAGAAAGAGAGAGAGAAAGAGAGAGAGAGATAGACAGCTGGAGAAACATTACTTTATACGTGTACTACTAAAAACTATCACTTTCTCTACATTTCCGGCAATGTCTCTTTCTTTTCCCCCATCCCTCTCTCTATCTCTCTCTCTCTGTCTCTCTCTTGCAAATATTAAAAAATTACTTAGCCAACCTTCTTTTTGTCTTGCGAGTGAAGTGCAACAGTGCAACCAGTAAGTGGCAAGTGCTATGCAACAAATTAAAAAAAAAAAAAAGTTTAAAAAAATCATTGCATACTTTTATGCGCTTCACTTTTTTTTATATTATATGCAAGCTGTTCAGCAAGCAGTGTGTGTGTGTGTGTGTGTGTGTGTTTGCCAAGCAGTATGTCAAGCAGTTCATCATCAAGATTAGTTAACTAATTAATTAACTAACTACTTCAACAACTAGTTCAACAACTTAGCTTTTATTAATTTTTATTTTCCCCTTATGACAATAACTTATCGAACTAATCGATAGGCAAATTTATCGATTAATAAAACGATCGATTCACAATTATCGATATATCAATATGACAATAATTCATTGACTTATCGATAATTAAATTTATCGATAAATAAAATTATCGATTCATGATTATCGATTTATCAACATTAATTTATATGACAAATTATCGATTAATTATCGATATACAAAACTATCAATAAGGAAAACTAGATTCAAATTATAGTCGATAATTAACTCATAATTATGATTAAATTACGTTGATAATTATCGATCATTATCTTATCGATAATTTTGTATATCGATAATTAATCGATAAGTTGTCATATAAATTAATATTGATAAATCGATAATCATGAATCGATAATTTTATTAATCGATAAATTTGCAAATCGATAAGTTAATGAGTTATTGTCATATTGACAAATCGATAATTGTGAATCGGTCAGTTTTCCTTATTGATAGTTTTGTATATCGATAATTAATCGATAATTTGTCATATAAATTAATGTTGATAAATCGATAATCATGAATCGATAATTTTATTTATCGATAAATTTAATTATCGATAAGTCAATGAATTATTGTCATATTGATATATCGATAATTGTGAATCGATCGTATTATTAATCGATAAATTTGCCTATCGATTATTCGATAAGTTATTGTCATAAGGGGAAAATAAAAATTAATAAAAGCTAAGTTGTTGAACTAGTTGTTGAAGTAGTTAGTTAATTAATTAGTTAACTAATCTTGATGATGAACTGCTTGACATACTGCTTGGCAAACACACACACACACACACACACACACTGCTTGCTGAACAGCTTGCATATAATATAAAAAAAAGTGAAGCGCATAAAAGTATGCAATGATTTTTTTAAACTTTTTTTTTTTTTTAATTTGTTGCATAGCACTTGCCACTTACTGGTTGCACTGTTGCACTTCACTCGCAAGACAAAAAGAAGGTTGGCTAAGTAATTTTTTAATATTTGCAAGAGAGAGACAGAGAGAGAGAGAGAGAGATGGGGGAAAAGTAAGAGACATTGCCGGAAATGTAGAGAAAGTGATAGTTTTTAGTAGTACAGGTATAAAGTAATGTATCTCCAGCTGTCTATCTCTCTCTCTCTCTCTCTCTCTCTTTCTCTCTCTTTCTCTCTCTCTCTCTCTCTCTCTCATACACTCTCTGTTTCGCTCGCAGTGTCATAAAAGGCAACGACCTGCGCCATCACTTTAGCAAAATTAGACAAAATTAGCTAAGAATGTGCATGAGAGTGAGACAGAGAGACAGAGAGTGAGAGAGATAGCGTAAGGAAGTAGTAAATGTAGATTGTAAAGGTGTGCTTGGCAAAAGGGAAGCGGCATGACCAGTGTGGCAAGTGAAGCCAAAAAAAAAAAGTAGAAAAAATAAAAAAAAAAAAAAAACTCTAAAAACCAAAAGCTAAAAACCCAAAGCCAAAGACTGAGCTATAGAAACTTGCCGAGCCACTTTGCTTAATTAAACGCGTCAGTTGTCGTTGTTGTCGCTTGTTGTTGTTGCAGCGCTAAAAATGCCAGCTAGAGATTGAAAACTGTGCCAAGTGGCAGGCACTTCAGGCAGCTAAGAGATGCACAGATTGCAATACACATAGACAAAGACTATAAGGGAGCGACAGAGTCTCTTAAGAGCGCAAAAATGTTGCAGAGCAAAGACTTTAAAGCTGTCGCTGCTTAACAAACTGTAACTTAGACATAGAGTGAGACAGATAAAGAGTGAAAGAGAGAGATAGCAACATTTTATTTTACTTTTGTAAAACTTAGACAAGTTTCTTATGCTTATGCTTATGGGTCAATCAGCTTCTACTACAGTTTTTTTTTTTATATTTTATTTTTTATTTTTGCTGTAACTAGAGACAATGAATGCGCTACGTTTCAATAGATCTGGCAGCACTGATAGTATGTTTAAGCTAGAGAAGAAAAGGCAGAGAGCAGACGCCTGATGAAGTGAAGGAGATATCGACAAAAAAAAAAAAAAAACAATAGAAATTTGAAATGATGCTCGAAAAGTACAAATAGAAATATTAGAAAAAAAAAAATACCAAAAAAAAAAATACTAAAGAAAAATACTAAAAAAAAAATACTAAAAAAAATAATACCAGAAAAATACAATAAAAAATTAATATTATAAATAAAAATATCAAAAAATACTAAATAATACCAGAAAAATACAAAAAAAAAAAATATTAAAAATAAAAATTTTAGAAAAAAAAAATTATTAAAAAAATACTAAACAAAAATATTTAAAAAATTACTAAATAATACCAGAAAAATACAAAAAAAAATTGATATTACAAATGAAATATTAGAAGAAAAAAATTACTAAAAAAAAATACTAAGCAAATATATTTAAAAAAATACTAAATAATACCAGAAAAATACAACAACAAAAAATGATATTACAAATAAAAATATTAGAAGAAAAGAAATGACTAAGAAAATACTAAACAAAAATATTGCAAAAAAAAAATACTAAAAACAAATACTAAAAAAAATATTTAAAGAAATACTTAATAATACCAGAAAAATATTTGAAAAAAAAATTTCGAAAAAAAATACCAAAAAAAAAAACTAAAAAAATAATAAAACAAATTACCAGAAAAATACAATAAAAACGACAAATATTCGAAAAAAAAAATTAAATTCAATTTCTACTAAAAAAAAAATTTGAAAAAAATTAATTTTTAAAAACTAAAAAGTAAATTTTTAAAAAAAAATATTTTTTTTTTATTGCAAACACAAAAAAAAAATGCATAACAAAAATATATTAAATAATCAGAAAATAAAAATAGTAAAAGAAATTGATTAATTAAGATAAATAGAAAAAAAATATTAAAAGCACTTTATACAAAAATAAATATATAATATTTAAGAAATATATTTATAAAAAAAAAAAAAATTACTGAATAATTTGAATATGCTTTTTTTTAATTTTTTACAAATATGTTGTAAATATTTTTGTGTAAATAAATATTTCAAATATTATTCAAGTAATTGTTATGCAAATGCTGCCGCCTTAGTCTCAGATAAATGCATTAAAATTTGACTAACAATTATTTAATAAATTTATTTTGAAATGTTAAACAAACAAATTGTCAATAATGATTTTTAGCTATTATTATTTTTAGCTATTATTTTTTTTAGCTATTTATTTAGCTAGTTTCTGTTTGTACAAGTTGAAAAAAAAATATATGTAGTTATTGTCAATGTGATAGACGATGCCATGTGATTAGCAGTGGAATGTTCAACTGCTAGATGAAGTGTAGAGAGAGAGAGAGAGTGAGAGTGAGAATGGGAACTGTCATCTATCTGCATAATAAGCGACATTATGGTCATCAAATGCCTCAACAGCGAATATTTACATATAAATTGTGTATTAACATTTTTTTTTTTTTTTTCTTTCTTTTTTTAGGAATTTATTTTTATTTTTTTTTGCTGGCAAAGTCAATGATCATCTAATGCATAACATGAAATTGAATGAATACTAATGATATTCACTAGGCTAAAAGCAATAGCTGACTAATAAATAAGTTAAAATGTGAGTGAGCGAGAGAGAGAATAATAGAGTGAGAAAGCAATATGAGTTAATTGCAGTATTAGAATGAGAATATTTGGTGAGTGGCTGCCTGCCTGCTTTTGCATGCAATTCATTGAAGCGCAAACAAAAGTAAATTTACTAAATGAATATATACACACACACAGACATATATATATATATATATAGTATATATATAACTGTAGTATATATATATATATATATATATATTGGTATAAATTGACTAATTGAATGCGCTGAAAGGGCAAACGTATTTTCACAGTTGAAATGCTTCTTGGCATTTTCTACCCAGCAAACAAAATAACAATCATACTCAATATGTGTGTATGTGTGTGTGTGTGTGTGTGTGTTAATGTGTGTGTGTGTATGTTGGCTAATTAGGTGGCCAAAACGTGCCACAGACGTGCTAAAGGCAGCTGCTGCGGTTAAAGTCAACGATTAGCTAATGCTGCGCCAATTGCAGATTGAAGACGTCGACTTCGACGTTGACGTTGACTTTGACGACGCAGATGAAACTTTTATTGTTGTTGTTGTGTGTGTGGAAGTGAGGGACACTTTGTGAAATTGTTGTTTGCCATATTTGCTGCCAGCTAAAACTTTAGTTAACCACACGAACACACACACACACACACACATATACGCACACACTAATCAAATAAACGAGCAGAGCAAAACTTGTAGTGGCAGAGGCAGAGCAGCGAGTGAGTAAGGAAGTGTGAGAAAGAGAGAGAGAGAGAGGGAGAAAGGGGAAGCTAGAGTAAGAGAGAGGGAGTAAGAGAGAGTGAGAGAGGGAGAGAGAGAGAGAGAGAGAGAGAGGGAGAGTGAGAGAGTGAAAGGAAGAAAGACAGAAGGAAAGGGAGAGAGAGAGAGAGAGAGAAAGCGAGAAGGAGACAGAGAGATAGAGAGAGAGGGAGAGGGAGAGTGAATGGATAGGGAAAGAGAGGCAGAGAGAGAGAGAGAGAGACAGAGGGAGGGAGAGAGTGAGACAGAGGTAGTGAGAGAGTGAGAGAGTAAAAGGAAGAATGACAGAAGGGAAGAGAGAGAGAGAGAGCGAGAAAGCGAGAGGGAGATTGACAGAGAGATATGGAGAGTGAGTGAAAGAGAGACAGAAAGAGTGAATGAGAGGGAAAGAGAGGCAGAGAGAGAGGCAGAGAGTGAGTGAAAGCGAGATTCACGCGTATTGAATATGGAATATGGCTGTCAAAAGTGAATGGCAGAGGGAGATAGCACATAAATGAGAGAGAGAGAGAGAGAGAGAGAGAGAGGGGGAGAGAGGGAGAGAGAGGGAGAGGGAGACAGTGTGAGCCACAGAGCCTTTTATTAAGTAAGCAAAGCATATCAAGTTACACACTTGGCGTGCGAGTGTGTGTGTGAATGTGTGTGTGAGTGTGAGTGTGTGTGTGTGTGTGTGTGTGTGTCTGGGTTAAACTCAAACTCTTGCTGTCTATAAGCAAACTTTAGCTATGTATGCTATGTATGCATGTGTGGCTGTGTGACTGTGTGTGTGTGTGTGTGGCTGTATGTGTGTGTGACTCTGTGTGTGTGCGTGACCAGTGACTGGCTAATTAATGAATTGGCATAACTTTCTTAGCTAAAGTTGAGCATTTGCTTGAGCAGCAACAGCAGCAACAGCAGCAGCAGCAGCAGCAGCAACAGCAGCAGTCAGTATTTCAGTCACTTTCAGTCAATTTTAATTCCACTATTTCCCTTACACTCTCCCTCTCTCTCTCTTACTCTCTCTCTCTCTCTCACTCACTCTCTCACTCTCTCTCTCTGTCTCTCTCACTCTCTGTCAGTCAATGTATTGAGCTTTTCCGCCAGCACTACTTCAAATAGTTTTGCCAGAATTGCTTCAACTTTCTGTTGAGACTTGTGTATTTTTTTTTTTTCTTGTTTTGTTGCTTCATTTAGCACAATAATAACAACAACAACAACAACAACATGAAAAACAATCATAATGCGCTGAGTACACAGCATAAATGTCATACGCAGGCCAGCAGCAAAAACAACAACAACAAAAATATGCGCAAAATTCGCAAGTTGTTCAAAAAGTTGTTAAGAAATTTTTTTTTGCTTGCTGCTTTTGCCAACTCTTTGTGCTTTGTGCTTATTATTGTTGTTACTGTTGTTGTTGTTGTTGTCATTTGCATATTTGTTATGTAGAAAACGTGAAAATATTTAAGATAGACAGCAGAGCTCAGAGTGAGAAAGAGAGAGAGAGAGAGAAAGATAGCTAACAGTAAACTAGCCAAAGAATGTTTCAAGTGGCAGCGCAGAGACACAAGAAGAAGAGAAGAGAGAGCAAAAAAAAGCGCCATATGAAGGCAAATAAAGTGAATAAGCAGATGATGTGAATATGAATGAGTGAGTATGTGGCATGAATACAAGCATCGTTTATGTGGCATGCCAAAAAAAAAAAAAAAAAAAACTCTAGAAGTGTATAAACGTGTGAGTTCAGAAAATGAAGAAAAAAAAAAATAAATATATGGCAGAAAAAAAAAAAAATTGAAGAGCAGAAAAAGTAGAAGGAAAAAAAAAGCGCACAAGATTTTTGCGCTAATTAAATGAAAATGTAAAAAGCAAAGAAGCAAAAAAAGAAAGAGAGAGAGAGAGAATAAAACGTGAAAAAGAAAATGTGTGGAAAATGTATGAAAAGTGCTGCGGCAAAAAAAAAATATATGAAAAGATAATATGAAAAAATAATATGAAAAAAAAAAATATGAAAAAAAATATGAAAAAAAATATGAAAAAAAAATGAGAATGTTAAGTAAATTTTTCGACATTATTAGAATATTCCAGCGGTAAACAGTAAGAGCAGAAGGAAGCAGCAAAAAAAAAAAAAATGTGTAGAAAAAAAATTTCAAAGTTTAAATGACAAAAATTGCAAGACAAAAAAAAAAATGTAAAAAAAAAAATAATTATTAATTTAATTTTTAGCAAGCAAATAAAATCAAAATAGAAAACAGCAAAATTTAGTTTAAAAAAAAATTAATAAAAAAAATATGAAAAGAAAGTCTGCAAAACAAAATAACAAAAAAAAAAAAAAAAATAATAATGAAATGTGTAGAAAAAAATTTCAAGTTTTAAAGTCAAATCAAAGTTTAAATGACAAAAATTGCAAGTAAAAAAAAAAAACAAAAATTGTAAAAAAAAAAATAATTATTAATTTAATTTTTAGCAAGCAAATAAAAAGAGAAAAAATTCAATCAAAAAAGAAAAAAAAATCATTTCAATTTTTAAAGTCAAATCAAAGTTTAAATGACAAAAAATTGCAAGTAAAAAAAAAAATAAAATAATTATTAATTAATTTTTTGGCAAGGAAATAATAAAAATCAAAATAAAAAAATAAACAAAATTTAGTTCAAAAATAAAAAAAAAATAAAAATAAATAATTTGTACAACATGAAACAACGCGTAAAAGTTTCTTGCTCAAAATTTGTCAAATCGCGCAAGAAATTAGTAAAAAAAAAAATATGAAAAGAAAGTCTGCGAAACAAAAAAAAAAAAACAAAATGTGTAGAAAAAAATTTCAAGTTTAAATGACAAAAAAATTGCAAGTAAAAAAAAAAATTATAATAATTATTAATTAATTTTTTGGCAAGGAAATAATAAAAATCAAAATAAAAAAATAAACAAAATTTAGTTCAAAAATAAAAAAAAATAAAAATAAATAATTTTTACAATATGAAACAACGCGTAAAAGTTTCTTGCTCAAAATTTGTCAAAATCGCGAAAGAAATTAGTAAAAAAAATATGAAAAGAAAGTCTGCGAAACACGCAACTGGCAACCGGCAACGCACGTTTGCAAGCAATTATAAAATACGTTTAATAGTTGGTAATTTTGTTTGATTTTGGCTTATAGTTAGAGTTAGTTGCAGCATACGCTGCGTATACGTAATACGTGATGATGATGTCAAACGAGCAAAAAAATAAAAAATAAAAAGTGTAGCATACTTTTAAGCGTCGTACAATTTGATTTGATGTGCTGCTACTGCTGCTACGACTGCTGGCGCCATAAAATTCACAAAAAAAAAAAACACAAACACACGCAACGAAGACAACATGACAAGTAAAAAGAGAGAGGGAGAGAGAGAGAGAGAGAGGAGAGAAAAACAAACATATAAAAAGAACAGACAACAATAAGAGCGAAAAGCAACAACAATTTTTGTACTATGTATTGTAAATCTAAACCGAAAGAAGAAAGCACATTAGCCGCATTTTGTCTTGGCAACCACACAGACAGACAGACAGACAGACAGACAGACAGTGACAGTGACACTAAGAGAGAGAGAGAGAGAGAGAGAGAGAGATAGATATAGCTAAACTTTACAAGTTGTGCATGCTATGCACGTAGCATACGCCGCTTTATACCTTGACTGTTGTCTGTCGTCGTCTCTTTCGCTCTCTCTCTCTCTCTCTCTCTCTGCTAGCTGACTGGTTTTTAGGCGTGTTGCGATTCATGTCTGGTGTTTTTGTAGCTAGTTTAAATGCTCAACGCTTTGCCATGCTCATTTTTTAGTGAAGTTTTAGCAAAACGCAGCACACAAGTCTACGACATGTACGTGCAACAATACAATGCCAAGAAATATAAAATAAAGTACAGCGAGTGCGAGTGAGACAGTAAGAGATAGTGTTAGACAGACAGACAGAGAGACAGAGAGTCTTGCGTTGAGCATGTGCTCAAGATAACGTTGCTTCTTAGCTAGACTAGCGCGATATACATTTAGATAGATGATGCTGCAAACTGTAAGCGTTGAGCTATAAAGACACACACACACACACAGATAGAGAGACAGAGAGACAGAGACAGACACATGTGTAACAGGCCTAGACTATACTTATATATAAAGCAAAGCTTTACCTGCTGCTGCTGCTGCTGCTGCTGCTGCGCCCTTAGCGAAACTAGCAAAATTGTCAGTTTCCTATTACGTTACGCCTTGTCATCTCTTTCTCTCTCTCTCTCTCTCTGTGTGTGTCTCGCATACGTAAAGCTAACAAATGTTATATATATTTTTGTATTCTGCTTTACACTCTGCTGCTTATTTTCATCTTGTGCTTCTTCTTACTGCTCGTGTCTATGCATTTTCATAATATTGAACAGTCGCAATGAATTTCAAGTGCCACAAAAAAAAAAAGAAACAGCAGCAGCAGCAGAAGTATAACTAACGCTATTAACACGCATTGAGAATGAAATGAGAGAATGGGAAATGTGAATGTTATATAATGGCAAATGAAACACACAGACATACATATATATGTGTGTGTGTGTGTGTGTGTCAAAAGAAAAATCACTTGACAATTGTAAAAATGCAATAGAAAATGTAATTGAATTAAATTTATAACTAAGTTAATGCAATTGATAGCAATGGAACAATGGAATGAAACACAATATGCAAAAAAAAAAAAAAAACACAAATAATGAAAACTTTAATTTATAAATATAAATAAAAAAGAGAAAAAAAACAAAAAACAATAATTAAAAATAATAAGCAATAAATGTAAAGAAACGAAATGGAATGGAACAGCAAAATAGTGTTAAAAAAAATTTATAAAAATAAAAATAATAAATAAAATTAAAATAGAACTGTATTAGCGCACAAAAAATTATAGTGGAACGAAATGGAATTGAAACACAGTAATGAAGTGTAAAATTAATTTCTGGTTGAGAGCAGAGTTAAATATTTGCAGTGAAACGATATGGAAATGAAACGAAATATGAAAAGATATGAAATGGAATGAAATGGAATGGAATGGAATAAAATGGAATAAAATGGAATAAAATGGAATGAAATGGAATGAAATGGAATGAAATGGAATTGAAATGGAATAAAATGGAATGAAATGGAATAAAATGGAATAAAATGGAATGAAATGGAATGGAATGAAAATGGAATGGAATGGAATGGAATGGAATGAAATGGAATGAAATGGAATGAAATGGAATGAAATGGAATGAAATGGAATGAAATGGAATGAAATGGAATGAAATGGAATGAAATGGAATGAAATGGAATGAAATGGAATTGAAATGGAATAAAATGGAATAAAATGGAATGAAATGGAATAAAATGGAATAAAATGGAATGAAATGGAATGAAATGGAATGAAATGGAATTGAAATGGAATAAAAATGGAATGAAATGGAATGAAATGGAATGAAAATGGAATTGAAATGGAATAAAAATGGAATGAAATGGAATGAAATGGAATGAAACAAGATGCAACCTAATTTAAGTACAATTCATTAAAGTTTAGTAAAATTAATTACAATGCGAATTAAACATACGTGTGTGTGTGTGTGTGTGTGTGTGTATGTGTGTTAGAAAGAGACAAAGAGATAGAAAGTCAAGGCAAAAAGCAAAGAGACAGTAGCGCAAAACCACAATACAAATACAACGTAAAACCACTGAGCGACCACATAGTAAAGTACAGTTACGTCAAACGGTCTATGACTAATGCGGCTAAACATACAACAGAAAATGCAACTTGCCACAGAATGCAACTTGCAGCAACACAGCAACAAAAATATGCAAGAAACTATTTATTTTATTCTTAATTTTTTGGCATAGCAGTCGCAGGCAATACGCGTGAGAGAGAGAGAGAGAGAAATAGAGAGAGAAAGAGAGGAGCATGAAGTAATGTTATGCTCATGGCCAAAGCTTAGACGAGCAGCAGCAGCAATAAATTGCTGCATATTTCAGTTATCGATATTGATAGATAAGTCTATCGATAACATCAAGTAAAATAATTTCTGCGCCAAGCTAATGTTAATATTTGGCAATAGATAAAATAAAATTTATGTGCTTGCAATAGTTGCAACTGCAACGTGCCTTATATCTATAGTTGCAGCTTAAGCTAGTCTCAGTAACTCTCTCTCTCTCTCTGACACACAGCTGCTGCAGCATCTTTCATTGCTTCTGTTTAAGTTTTCAACTGCTGTTGGAAAAGTTGGAACAGCAGCAGAATCAGCATCAGCAGCAGCTGAGACGTTTGCGTCTGCTTGCCGCATGGCCAAACTTATTGTTCAAATTATGCCACAAGGCAACGCATAGCATAAAACACACGCACAGACGCACGCACGCATGCACGCGTGTGTAAGTGGCATGCGTCGTCTACAGTACGCAACTCAAGAGTTGCGTGTTCGTGCATGTTTGTTCTGTTGAAGTGCACGCAAATTTGCATAGATTGAAGTCGAGCGAACGACTCAACTGCAAACAATGCTAACCTCTCAGCCGTCTCAACATACACACACACACACACACACACACTCAAACACACACAAACATATAAACATATTCAAGCTGCTCTACCCTATATACAGTGTGACCAAAAATTGTTTGTCCTTATCATTTTATAAATTAAAATTTTTTATAAATTATTAAAAATTCTTTTAGTGAAATTTTCATATTTTTAATTAATAAAAAATTTTTTTTTATAAAATTTAAACGATATTTATACAAAGCTGTAGAAAATTTTCATGGAGAAATTTTCATGGTGAAATTTTTATAAAAATTTTCATTGAGAAATTTTTATATAATTTTAAAGAAACTTGCTAAAAATTGTAGAGAAATTTTTATGTAAATTATAAAATAATTTTCTTATAGAGAATAGAGAAATTTTATAAGAATTGCGAGAATTTTTTTTTTTTTTTTTTAATATTTTACAGAATTTTGAATATAATTTTCATAAAATTCTATAAATTTGTTATGGAAACTTCGAGAGATTTTTATAAAATTAACAAAATAAAATTTAATAGCCAGAAAATTTACAAATTTAACAAAAAAAAAAAAATCATAAATTTAAGAGAAAAAATTTATGCAATTTTTAAGAAATTTTTTAAAAATTGTAAAGAAATTTCAATGAAATTTTTCGAAATTTGTTAAAAATTTATTGAAGATCGCAGTAAAATTTCTATGTAATTTTTTTTTAAATATTTGTATAAAATTTGAACACAATTTAACAATTTTAATTTTCAATAAATATTCTTAGACTTTAAAAAAAAATTTTGAGAAATTTTTCTTTCGAAAAAATATTAAATTTTATAATAAAAAAAAATAAATAAATAAATAAATAATTATTTTTAATTTTTTCTAGATTTCTAATTTATTTGTTTTTGTTTTTATTTTTATTTAATTAATTTGTTAACTGCATCAAAAAAAAAAATGTCATAAAATTTTCGCAATGCTGACAAAAACTTGAAAAATGTTTTTAAGGAATCATAAAGAAAAATAAAATAAAAGAGAAGAGAAGAGAAGGAAGGAACAAATGAAATTTCGCCATTTTATTAATGTTTGATATTAATTCTAGTATGTCTTAAGTGCAGCTTAATGCGTTTCTTTCTTCTTTCATTTCGTTTTTGGTTTTAATTGCACAGCATAAAATGAAAGTAAAGTGAAGAAAGACAAAGCAAAGTCGCAATCGCAATCGCAAACGCAGTTTGCTGTCACTGTTGCTGTTGCTGTTGCTGTTATTGCCTTCTTCCTTAGACTTTGTCTTGTTCTTTTGCCCTTTCGTTTCACTATTAATCAGTTTAATTAGTGCAGGGTATTAGATGAGCAGGACTCTTGGGCAGCATTGAGCTAAGTTGAGCTAAGTTGAGCTGAGCTGAGCTGAACTCAAGCTAATATTGAAATCGAGACGAAGGGAAAGACGATGAAGCTTTGTGCACAGTGCGCGTCATAATTATGTGTATGGGGACACTTGAGCTGCAAATTAATTATACAATTTTCTGCGCAAATCGAACGGCATAGAGAGGCGTAGAGTAAGGTAGGTGAGGAGGGGAGGAAGGTAGCAGTGCAAATGCTGGGGTAGCCACATTAATTAGCGTTCATCAATCATGTTTGACCGTAGCCATAGATGACGATGGCAAGTTACAAGGACACAGCACAAGGAGCAGCAGTAGGAGCAGCGACAAAGCACTCAACAACAACCAAATGGTCATGTGTCTTCATTCTGTCTCTCTCTCTCTCTCTCTCTCTCTTACTGTCTCTTTTACTTCATACTGCTGCTGCTGGCTGAGGCTTTCATTTTCATTGCCTTCACTTCCGTCTCCTTTTGACTGTCGCTTCATTTGGTTTCTACTGTTTGCGACTTACTGCAAATATTGCGCAATTTGTCGTCATTATACAGGATATTGAACCTCATAATGTGCGTCGACATCATCAATTTCAAAATGTTGACGGCACCAAAGTGTAGACAGTGAGAGAGCGAGAGAGAGAGAGAGAGAAAGCGAGAGAGAGCATAGAGAATGTTAGATTTGTCAAGTGCTACAGCTACAGAATTAAGGAAGCTGCAGAGCTGCGACAGTGAGAGCAAACGCTGCTTGAAAGCTAATTAAAAATGTTAGTGCCAATAAAGATTGATCGATAAGTGTTATCGATAAATATGTTAACAGCATTTTTCATAGGCTCATATTTAATTTCGTTTGTTGTTAAGTAGCATTAAATATTTAAAAAAAAAAAATTATTAAAAATCGATAAACGATGACGGTTATCGATATACATATTTAATATTGAAATTTTTGTAATATGCATATTAAGTTCGGTTTATTGAGTAATAATGCTTAAATATTGGGAAAAAAAATGTTATCGATAAATGTTATCGATAAATGTAAAAACTCGTAGCTGCACTTGATATCGATAACTTATCGATAGACATAACTTATCGCTAGAATATATTCATATTCATATTCATATTCATATTCGATATTCGATATTCGATATTCGATATTCGATATTCGATATTCGATATTCGATATTCGATGTTCGATGTTCGATATTCGATATTCGATATTCGATATTCGATATTCGATATTCGATATTCGATATTCGATTTTCGATATTCGATATTCGATATTCGATATTCGATATTCGATATTCGATATTCGATATTCGATATTCATATTCATATTCATATTCATATTCATATTCATATTCATATTCATATTCATATTCATATTCATATTCATATTCATATTCATATTCATATTCATATTCATTTTCATATTCATATTCATATTCATATTCGATATTCGATATATGGTATCCGTCTTTGTGCAATAATCGATTACATGCGATGCGTAAACCGCAAATAAATGTGAAGCTTCACTTGTTTTCGCTACGCGGTTTGATTCTTACGAGTTCACTTGCTACACAACGTAACTCTGTCTCATTTGCTCTTACTCTCTCTCTCTCTTCTCTCTCTCTCTCTCTCTTTCTGTCTCTCTCTCTGTCTCTCACTCTTTTACACTATCTAGCTATTGGTGCTCTGTGCTCTGAGCTGTTGGAGTCTGGCGACAGGCTGACAAGCTAAAGGCATGGCCCAAGGACAGTAAGTAAAACAGACTGGGGGGGGGGTGGGGGGACAAGCAGACAGAGAGACAGAATGACAGACAGATAGGTACAGAGGGACAGACAAGCAGCAGCATTGACAATCATTTTACACTTGGTAGAATATTATGTAAATTGCTTTTCATATTTGTGCAACATTTAAATTTACACGCACAGCGAGAAAGAGAGAGAGAGAGAAAGAGAGAAAGAGAGAGAGAGAGAGAGAGAGAAAAGAATGAAAGAAAAAGGCAGTAAGTAAATCACGACTGGTAGCGGTTTGTGGCAGCAGCACTGCTTCATTTCATAGTGTTGCTGTTGTTTATAGTCTTGTTGTTGCTGCTGTTGCTGCTGCTGTTGTTGTTGCTGCTGTTGCTGTTGCTGATAGCGTTGTTGTTGGTGTTGATGTCAAAGTAAAGGCCTACAAGGCAAACGCAATGGCAGACATCATTATAACGACAGCAGACAGCGCCAACGGCTGATTGAGTGAAAGAGTGACAAACTGAATGAATGTCTGAATGAATGAATGAATCAGTGAATAAATGAATGAATGTTTGATGCAAGATAGAGGCAAAAATGATACAAGGCAACAAAAAAAAATCAACCCCCCCCTCCCCCAATGTAAGTGATGGGAAATTGTGTAATGGTAGAAATTGTCGCCAGGCGTTGAGTTTGTGTCTACGGGGAGAAATTAACGATGCGTAAAAAGTCCTCACGCTGGTTTTTTATTTATGTATATATGTATGTGTCTATCTCTCTCTCACTCTCTCTCACTCCCTACTCCCTCCTTTCTCTTACAGTCTTGTGTTTTTTTTTTGAGCTCGCGCGCCTTGCTGAAATTATTTGATAGCCTCAGTGAAATGAAATGAAATTGCAATGTGTCAGTTTTAATGGCATTGCAATTGCTGCTAGCGCTTAATATGTAACTATACTTCTATATGTATGTCTCTCTCTGTCTCTCTTTGTGTCTCTCTTTGTGTCCCTGTGTGTGTCTCTGTGTGAGTTTTGCCGTAAAATGCACAGAATGTGAATAGTCATTGCTACTGCTACTGCTACTGCTGCTGCTGTTGCTGCTGGATAAAATGCAAGAGAACGAAAGGCAAGGCAAGGCAAAGCAAGGCAACGCAATGCCAAAACGTATATTGAATGCTGCTAAAATGTAACAAGTAACGAGTCAAAAGTAACAAGTAAACAGTTCAAAGAAAAGAGAAAAAAAAAAATGTAGCGACTAATGAGTTAAGCAACAAAAGAAATAACACTTAATGAGTTCAAATACTCAATAGCTGTTTAAGCTTAACGAGTCAAAGGTAACGAAGTAACGTGTAAAATGTAACGTGTAACGAGTCAAATTTGTAAAGAATCAAATGAGAAATGAGTTGAAATATATGTATATATAGGCAGCTGGAACTGATTGTGTAACGAGTCAAAGGTAGCAAGTAAAAAGTGTAAAGTAACGAGTAACGAGTCAAAAGTAACGAGAGTAACGAGTCAAATTAGTAACGAATGGGTAAGGCAGCGAAGGAAATAAATTGAATTATATGTATATATAAGCATGTGGAACTGAATGTGTAACGAGTCAAAGGTAGCAAGTGAAAATTTTAAAGTAACGAGTCAAAAGTAACGAGTAGCGAGTTAGTAACTAATGGTTATGCAACAAAAGGAAATAAGTTAAAATATATTTATAAGCAGCTCAAACTGAATGTGTTACAAATCAAAGATAACAAAGTAACGAGTGAAAGCTAACGAGTAACGAGTCAAATTTTTAAAGAAATAAATGAGAAATGAGTTGATATATATGTATATATATATATATATATATATATATATAGGCAGCTGGAATTGATTGTATAACGAGTAAAAGGTAGCAAGTAAAAAGTGTAAAGTAACGAGTAACGAGTCAAACGTAACGAGTAACGTGACATAATAAGTCAAAATAATAACTAATAGCTTACGAACAAAGGAAATATATTGAGGTTACTCTCATGAAACTAATGTTAAATAAGTAACGAGTTAAAATTAACAAAATAACGAGTCAAATCAAAAAAGTAACGAGTAAAATAATAAACACTGAGTAATGCAACAAAGGAATTAATATATTTATAAGCAGCATAAATTAAATGTGTAACGAGTCAAAAGGTTACGAAATAACGAGAGTCAAAAGTAAACTGTAACGAGTCAAAAGTAACGAGTCAAAAGTAACGAGTCAAACTAACGAAATAACAAGTTAAAAGTAATAGTTAACGTGTAACGAACAATGGTAATACTGTCATGACAAAACAATGCTAAAAAAACAAGTAACGAGTGAAAATTAGCTAGTAACGAGTAACGATAAGTAAGGAAACAGACAAGAAATTTATGCTTAACAATGTAAACGAGTTGTAAGCAAATTATGAAATTAACGAATTAAACTTTGTAAAGTAACGAGTCTAAACTGCAGAGTAACGAGTCATATGTAGAAAATAACGAGTAAAATCTATAAAGTAACGAGTGAAAATGTCAACTAACCAACAAATAAAAAAAAAATGAAATACATTAAAAAAAAACAAATGCTTACAATAACTTAATTGCTAATCAAGTAACGAGTCATAAGTATAACAGCAGACGAGTCTAAAGTTAACTGTAACATCAATATAATTTTGATAGCAATCAATAACAAGAGTGCCAATAAGTTACATGGGGGATTACTTGAAAAAAAAAAAAAAACCAGAATCAAATTTAATTAAGAAATGTCACAGAGCGTAAAACACAGCACACAGCGCAAAATGTCAAGCGAATGAATGAAGGTTTGACATTGCCTGCCATGAATGCAAAATAAATCAATTATATTTGTATATATATATATATATCTATATATATCTATATATTTTTGACAATTGATCAAAATCAACGCGTGTTTTGTGACAACAGTAACAGCAACAGCAACAGCAACAATTTGTATTATCAATTCAACGATTATACAGTACAAAAATGGTAAAATAAAAATAAAAAAAAAAATTATACAAAGTGACAACAAAAAAAAAAAACAATCAAAAAGTCAATGAAAGATATAAAGCCCAAATGGGCGACCATTGAGCTGGCAAATAAAATAAATTCAATTTTCACAAAAAAAAAATAAATAAATATAAATAAATGAAAAAATAAATAAAATAAATAAATAAAAAAAATAAATAAAAATTCAATTGAATATTCAAACAACTAGAAAAAAAATTGTTAGTTTGCAACTGTCGATATTTAACGCGAATATGATTCAATTATATGTACAACACATCTCTCTCTCTCTCTCTCTTTTTCTATCTCTCTCGCACATTCTATACGTGTCTGTGACATGCTAAATGGTATTAAAAAAAAAAAACAAAAAAAAATAAAAAAAAAAATTCTTATAATTTATTTATTTATAAATTTTGAAAGTCAAATGTTGAATATTTGCCTGAAGCTTAAAAGTTTTAAGAGTTGCACAATATTTTAAAATGAAATTCATCAATTTTCATACAATAGTTTATTAACTATGACATACTGTGTCATATATATGTCATATATATTGACATATTATTTTATTTTATTTTTATTTATTTTATTTTCAAATATGGAGACTAATATTTACTAGATCATACGTTGCCAGATGTGGTCATATGCTATCATATGTAATTAGTTTTTTTTTCTAAAAATTGTTCATGTAGCAACAATGACATACTAAGTCATATGTGGTCATATGTTGCCATATGTTCAAATATTTTATTTATTTTAGTTTTTGTTGAAATTTTGAATTTCTATTTAGTATGAAACATTGCGTCATATGTAGTCATATGCAGTCATATGTGGTCATATGCAGTCATATACTGTCATATGCAGTCATATGCAGCCATATACAGTCATATGCTGAGCTATCAAAATTGAGTAACAAAATTTTTATTTAAAATTGTATATGTAGTATCTATGACATACGCTGTCATATGCAGTCATATGCAGTCATATATTGTCATATGTTGTCATATACTTTGTTTAAAAAATTATTTATTATTTTTCTTTAAAATTTCTATTTCTTTTCAGTATGAAACATTGTGACATATGTGTCATATTCTGGTCATATGTGGCCATATATGTTGCCATATACTTCAATTAAAATTTTTTTTATTATTTTTCTTTTAAATTTCTATTTCTTTTCAGTATGAAACACTGCGAAATATGTGCCATATGCTGGTCATATGCTGTCATATCTGGTCATATATTGTCATATGTTGCCATATAGTTTGTTTAAAAATTTTTTTATTATTTTTTTGTTGAAATTTCTATTTCCATTCTGTAGGAAATACTGCAACATTTGTTGTCATATGTGGTCAAATATTGTCATATGTTGCCATATACTTTGTTAAAAAATTGATTTATTATTTTTCCTTTAAATTTCTATTGCTTTTCAGTATGAAACATTGTGAAATATGTGCCATATGCTGGTCATATGTGGTCATATATTGTCATATGTTGCCATATACTTTCTTTAAAAATTTATTTATTATTTTTCTTAGAAAATTCTATTTCTTTTCAATATGAAAAACTGCGAAATGTGTGTCATATGTTGGTCATATGCAGTCATATATTGTCATATGTTGCCATATACTTTCTTAAAAAATTGATTTATTATTTTTCTTTTAAATTTCTATTGCTTTTCAGTATGAAACATTGTGAAATATGTGCCATATGCTGGTCATATGTGGTCATATATTGTCATATGTTGCCATATACTTTGTTTAAAAATTTATTTATTATTTTTCTTAGAAAATTCTATTTCTTTTCAGTATGAAACACTGCGACATATGTGCCATATGCTGTCATATCTGGTCATATATTGTCATATGTTGCCATATACTTTGTTTAAAAATTTTTTATTATTTTTCTTAGAAAATTCTATTTCTTTTCAGTATGAAACACTGCGACATATGTGCCATATGCTGGTCATATGCTGTCATAGCTGAGTATATGCTTATGAAAAAGCAAATTGAAAAGAATTTATTATATTACAGATATATATATGGCAACTTATATGATAGCCATATGTCATACATATATCGATGTTTCATAAGTCAAAATTTTTCAACTTATTTTTCATCTAGCAAAAATTGCACAATTATTACTGTAAATTGAAGAATTTTTAGAGGAATATAAACATTTTTTTTTTCAGCATTCACATAACACTAGAAAATTGCATTTGATTTATATGCAAAAAATTTCAAAAAAAAAAAAAAATAAAAAAAATTCAAAGTTTCAACATACTGAAATTGCTTTAATATTTGCTCACACACACACACACACACACAAAATTTCTCTATGTGTCTATGTGTATGTTCAAGGGGCAAGTTAAGCATTTGCTTTTAATTAACTTGCAATTTTTTGTATTTTTTTTTGTTGTTTTTTTTTCTACTCACAAAAAGCCGAATATAAAGTTACACAAGTTGCTGAAAAGCACAAGTTATAGCGTGTGGCCAATGGCTTGATTGCTTCTACGAGACATTCAACTTACCTGTAAAGAAAAAAAAAAGAAAAAAAAATGAAGAAAAATGTGTTAAAAAATATGCAGACAAGTTAAATTTTATTATATGAATATCGGCTTACGAATATACGGCAGCAGGCAGCAGGCAGCAAGAGCAAAAGGAGTTAAGAAATGTGTTTGGGCAAAGGCAAAGTAGAATGAAAGGTAAAAGGGAAGATGAAAATTGCCTTGGTTTTTTGGCCTACAGCGAAAGTAAGTGAATGAGTAGTAAAAGGCATTTCGATTGGCAGTATGGCAGGAGTAATAGTGGCAGAAGCAGGCAGAGGGAAGGGGCTAGTTTTGACAGTGTTGCCTTGGTTTGTCAAGGCTTGGCCTAAAGGGATGTTCACTGCTCTCACTCTCACTCTCTCTGCTCTCTCTCGCTTTTGCTCTTGCTCTCTCGCTCTTTTGCTCTGCAAAATGTAGTTATAAAATTCATATCAAAGTTTAGTTCACAAGCCAAAATCCCAAAATCAGCTACACACAGACGACCAACAGCATAATGTCTGCGTGTGTGTGTGTGTGTGTGTAAATGTATTTGCCTATTTACAGCCTATTGCACATTTTGATGGTCGTTACTCTTGGCAACAACAAGATGTAAGGCAGAGCAGACGAAAAAGAAAGCAAAAGAAAAGCAAAAGAAGAGAGAAAAAAAAAAAACTTATTCAAGCGCAAACCAAAAAACTAAATTGAATTTTGTGCAGCATGAGAAGCAAACGGCGAGACCGTCGTCTAAATATATCAAGCAATGAGTTGAAGATGTTCAGCTATAGCTCTCTCTCTCTCTCTCTCTCTCACTCTCTTTATGTATTGTGTGTGTGTGTGTGTGTGTGTGTGTTGTTTGTCCCACTTACCGAGAATGCTTTGAGAAATACCAAACACTGTATGATGCCTTCCATTGTATCGCCCGTAAGGCAAAATGTGCCAGTCAGATGACGTCCCTTGCGTCCCACTGTGGCAGCGGCTAGTGAGGCATGCACCAAAGCGCGCTGCTGCTGCTGCTGTTGCTGTTGGCCGCCAATGACGACACCTTTAACGCCAGCAGCGGCACTTGCAGCGGCTGCAGCAGCAGTGGCCACAACGCCGCTGGTTAACATGCGGGGCAAGGGGGCGGCACGCATTAAGCGCTCTAATGAATCCATAATTTATTTCAATTAATTTATCGATTTATCGAATAATCGAACTATCGATATTTGCCGATCTATGTCTAATTGATATATATATATATATATTCTCGTTTATCGATGTGTTATCGTTTTTTGTCGTTTTGTTTACTTTAATGTTTATCGATAGTTGTAAACATTTATTGAAGTGTTATCGATGTATCGATTTACAAACAATTATCGATTTATCATCGTTTATCGATTTTATTATTGTTTATGGATTTGTTATCGTTTATCGATTTTGTTATCGTTTATCGATTTTGTTATCGTTTATCGATTTTGTTGTCGTTTATCGATTTTGTTATCGTTTATTGATTTAATTATTGTTTATCGATTTGTTATCGTTTATCGATTTTGTTATAGTTTATCGATTTTGTTATCGTTTATCGATTTGTTATCGCTGATCATATATTGTTGGTTTATTTTTTTGATTTGCTGTTTGTTTTTTTTTTCTCTAGATTTTTTTCCTAGATTTTTTTTTTGACACTTTTTTTTCGATTATTTATTTATTTTTTGCGTTTTTTCTATTTTTCATTTATTTAATTTTTTAATTTTTTTTTTTTTGTAGTTTTTATTATTGTTTGTCTTTTATTTGCTATTATCGATTGTTTTATACACATTTGTTTAACTGTAAAATGTGTTTGTATTTTATTTTTAATTTTTTTTTTCGTTGTTTTCGTTAGCGAAACTTACGAAACACAAAGAAAAAAAAAAAAAAAAAACTTAATAGGAAATTTGCCAAAGAACAAAATCAAATACTTTGGAGAAAAAAAAAAGAGTAAAAAAAAAAAAACAAACAAAATAAAATAAACAACGAGAAAGAGAGACAAATAGACACTGTGTGTGTAAGAGAGATAGAGAGAGAGATAGAGAGAGGTAGAGATAGAGATAGATAGAGCAACAACTTGAACTGACCGTGGCGACTGCTGTCGAGCAACTGAATTGAACTTAACTGAAACTGAAACTGAACTAGTTCCAGGCTAAAGTCAACTCTGGTTTCTTGATTCTTTCGAAAGACGAAAAAAAAAAGCCGGTGAAACGAACCGAAATGAAATGAAACGACGAAAAAAAAAGGCAACTATTTGATAAAGTGGAACACAGCAGAGGCTAAGGCGACCCACAAAAAATAAGAGAAGAGAAGCAGCAGCAGCAGCAGCAGCAGCAGCAGCAGTAGTAGTAGCAGAAAAACCAACAGAAAGCTTGTCATTATGATGCCAAGACAGAGAAAGAGACACAGAGATAGCTAGCACAACAACAACAACAACAACAGCAATACATATCCGTCTCTGTCTATGTCTATGTCTAAGCTTGTCTCACTGTCTTCCTGGCATCTTGTAACTCTTCCTGAACCTCTGACTGGGGACTAATAAAATTCAAGTTAAATGTTTGTTAAAAATTTATAGCACACAGCGCTTGGTCTTCAAGAAAACGCCACTGAGCGCAGCACTGTTGGACAAAATTCTATTGCGGGTTAGACAACAACAACAACAACAAGAGTAAGACAGCGAATGCAAGAGGAAAAAAACAAGAACAACACAAAAAAAAAATATTATTTGGCAACTGACCAGGCGACCAAAAGAAAAATACAATTGAAAAGTTTTTTTTTTCTAGCCACAGCTAGATAAAATCTTATATATATATAAAGAAAAATATATATATATATATATATATAGTATATAGAAAACTGTCATCACATTTTTGGCACGCCACTTTTTCAGCTCGTTTTAATAATTGAAAAAAAAAAAAATTAAATAAAATAAAATAAAAAAAAAATAATATATATTTTTTTCAAACTCATTTTTTGCAGCTAAAAAGCATAAAAAATTTTGAAAATAATTAGAAAAAATTTCTGCAAAAATTGCAGAAAAATATGAAACAACTTTCAAAAACATTGCAAAATATTTACAAATTTTCTATATTTATTTTTTCTCTGAATTTCTAAATTTTTTAATTTTAATTTTATTTTAATTTTTATTTATGAAAAATATTTTTGAACGTTCCAATAACATTTTGACGCTTGAATAAATACTGGTAATTATTCAAAAAAAATTGCAAAAAAATATGAAAAAAATTTTCAAATACATTGCAAAATATTTACAAATTTTCTATATTTATTTTTTGTGAATTTCGAAATTTTTTTTTTATATTTTTTTTAATTTTTATTTATAAAAAATATTTTTGAACGTCTTAATATCATTTTGACGCTTGAATAAATATTGGTAATTATTAAAGAAAATATTGGAAATTATTTTAAAATATTTTTTAAATATAGTTGCAAAGCGTTAACATTTTTCTTCTTAATTTTTCTAAAATTTTTATTTTTATAATTTATTATTATTTTTTTTTTTTTAAGAAAAAATATTTTATGTCATTTTGCAATGTTTTTGGCGCTTAAAAGTGCTACGAAAAATTGTATGAAAAATTGCAAAGCGCAAAGCTTTTTAAAAACTTCAAAATTTTTTTTTTTTAAGTTTTAAAAATACTAAAAAAAAACATATTTATTTTTTTTCTGCTTAGTTTTGAATTTATTATGCGCCAGGCAATAGCTCGACTATGCTTTGTGCTGGCAAGTGATGCAGCTAGTCTTCCTTTGCTAGTATCAGCATAATAATCTATGGCTATATTTAGCATATTGGAAAAAGAAAAATAAAAAAACAACAGCAGCATCAGCAGCAGCAGCAGCAGCACAAAAGAATGTGCAATGTTTTTCAATGTCCTGTGTGTATCTTCAAAAAGCAGTCTGTTATTTATGTCGCCTGGCAGGCAGCATATAACACTGTGTGTGTGTGTGAGTTTACTGCAGTTACAGTTAAAGAAAAATAAGCATATAGACGCTTGGCAGTCATCAGAGTCACAGTCACAGTCAGAGTCACAGTCAGCTTCAGCATCAGAGTCTGAGTCTGAATTTGAGTAAGAGTTGAGAGTTGAGAGTCGAGAGTTGTATCTGTAGTCAGTAGTCTATAGACCTTAGATCCTGTATGTGGATTCCCCTCCCCCTCCTCCTCCCCTTCAACTGTTGTATTGTATTGTGTATTTTCTCTCAATGTATGTGTGCTCGTTTTGTCCTTGCGTTCTTTCATCTGTTCTGTCAGTGTGCTGTTGGCTCTTCCGCTTCCATACGCCTGCCTTGGCGCTACCAAGCGTAATTTATCTGCTGGCAAAATGTGTGGCGGCTGCTGCTGCTTCTGCTGCTGCTCTTGCTGTGACTGTCAACGCATGCGGGGCATGCCGGAAAAGTCAAAGAAGAAGCAAAAGCAGCAACAGCAGCAGCAGTAGCAGCAGAAGAAGGCAACTGGCAGTAAAATTTATGCAGGCTCAACGTATGGCCAACAGTTGCCAGCATATAGACACAATACACAAACCAGCAAGCAAAAGCAACCAGAGAGAGATAGAGAGAGAGAGAGAGAGAGAGGGAGGGAAGAGTGAGTGAGAAAATGAGAGTGTATTAACTGCAGCTAAATCAAACTTTTGAGGCAAAGTTATGAATTATATTTTTTTTTCTCTCTTCTTCTTTTTTTTTTTTTTTTTATTTTTCTGTCATTGTGTGCAGCATGCGAAACATTTCTTTGTCCTTTTTTTTTTTGCTGCTTCTTCTTTCTCATTTTCTTGCTGTTGTTGTCTCTAACGTCCTTGTCGTCTATCGTCTGTCGTCTGTCGCAGGACACAACCTTTAGCCGCACTTCCGGCCTGCTTTTGCTTTTTGCCTTTTTTCCTACCTGCACTGTCATCCTGTTTGTGCCTGGCCAAGTTAATTTGAACATAAAGAACAACAGCAGCAACAACAACAACAATAACAACAACAATAACAGCAACAGCAGCGCAGCGACAACAACTTTTGCCTACACACAAAATTTTGTAGCATACTTTTCTGCGCCTCGAATTTGTCTAAAAAAAAAAACACGAAGTAAAAATTTCTCTTCTTTTTTTTTGCCTAGCTGTGATGATGCGGCATTTGACTTTTTGGGACACGTAAATTTCATAGAAAAATCCCCTTGCTCCCCCCAAAAAACAAAAGAATGCAAAACAACAACAACAACAAAAAAGACAACATGAAAAGCAAAAAAAAAAGTAAAAAGAAAAAAAAAAAAATTAAATGAAGCACAAATTAAGTGAAAATAATAAACCCTTGGGCGGCAAAAACAAGCAAACAAACATAGACAGACTCAGACAGACAGACAGACATATAGACAGACACAGACAGGCAAACATATATCAAGAGCATCTAGAGAGCTGAAAACCTGTACGTGGGGTCAACTGATGGGACAGTGGAATCTGTAGACGTCGTCTAAGTCCTTGTTCTTGTTGTTGTTTTTGTTGTTGTTTCCTGTTCTTGATTTTACTCTGAGAGTTTGTGCGTGTTTCTTTTTTTTCTTTTTGGTTTTCTTGCATTAGAGTTAATTAAAGCTTGACCTTGCACAGTGGAACAAGCTTTATATGTTTTTGTCTCAATTTTATTATTAATTTTAATATTTGCTTATTTTAATAGCATAATTCAACTGGTCAAAACTATAGAAAGCTAAAAAAAATACAGAAAAAAATATACCAAAAAATACCAAGAAAATATCAAAAAAATAACAAAAAATAACAAAAAATACAAAAAAAAAAATACCAAAAAATATTACCAAAATAATAACAAAAAAAAGTCCATGAAAATAGCAAAATAATACCAAAAAAATATAAAAAGATTATTTAAAAAAAAATACCAAAAAAAAAATGCGACAAAAAAAAATGAAAATAAAATTTAAATAAAATTTTTCAATATAATTTTTATTTTGTTTATACTAAAAAAAAAATACTAAATAAAATAAATATCGAAAAAAAATACTTAAAAAAAATATCATGAATTTAAAAAAAAAAATTTCAAAATAATATTATTAGGAAAAAAAAAATATCAAAATAATACTAAAAATTTTAGTATTTTTTTTTAGTATTATTTTGATATTATTTGATTTTACTATTATTTGATAAAATACTAAAAAAAAAAAAAATACTAAAAAAATTCTAAAAAAAATACTAAATAAAATAAATAACGAAAAAAAAATACTTAAAAAAAATTTCATGAATTTAAAAAGAAAATACTCCAAAATAATATTATTAGAAAAAAAAAATATCAAAATAATACTAAAAAATACTTAAAAAAAAATACTAAAAAAATACTAAAAAAAAATACTAAAAAAAATACTAAAAAAAATATTAAAAAATACAAAAAAAATACTTTAAAATAATATCATGAGCTTTAAAAAAAAAAACTACAAAATAATATTATTAGGAAAAAAATATCAAAATTATACCAAAAAAATACTAAAAAAAAATACTAAAAAAAAAAAATTAAAAAAATATTTTAAAACCATTTTATAAATTTAAAAAAAAAAATCTCCAAAATAATATTAGAAAAAAAATATATCAAAATAATAATAAAAAAAAAATTAAAAAAATACAAAAAAAAAAAACACTTATAAAATACTAAAAAAAATACTTAAAAAATACAAAAAAAAATACTTAAAAAACTACTAATAAAAACATTAAAAAAAAAAATACAAAAAAATTAAGCAAACTATTTAATGTATAATAAAAAACAAAGCTTGGTATTTGCTTGCTGCTTTTTTTTGTATTTTATGCAAAAAAAAAAAAAAATCAAAATAAAAATAAAAAAAATCATTAAAATTCATTAAAATAAATTATAGTATTTAAAAGTTGTATTAACATTTTTGCTGCATTTCTTGGTATTTTTGTTGGTATTTTTGTTGGTATTTTATTTAGCTATTTGTTCTCGAATTATTGTTTTTTCCCCAAGTATTTTTCTAGCTATCTTTGTTTTTTTATCGCTTAATTTATTTCTACATTTTTCTATTACACTCTATGCATCTCTCTCTCACTCTCTCTTTCGTTCTGTCTCGTTTTAATGCTTGACATTTGAGCTTTATGCCTTAAACCCATTAACGATTTGTATTTTCTTTTCTGCTGTTTTTTTTTTTTTGTTTTTTGTTTTTATGACCAAAATGAAAGGAAAGACTGTAGGAAAACTTATCGAACAGACGCTCAAGTTTTGCTTTATGATGCGTATGTGTGTAGGGGAGAGAGAGAAATGTATACAAACTGAAGTCCTTGCAAATGAATGGCCAAGCATTGAAATAATGAGACGTATTTACATTTCAAAGCGTATACAACAAGCGAACAACAACAACAACAACAACAACAATGAGTTAGGCTTAAAATGGAAGAGCTGAGAATTGGGAAATCTACGACACAATAAGAGACAGAGACAGAGAGCGAGAGCGAGAGAGTGTGAGTATGAGGCCGGACGGCTGGGCGATTGCATGCAATTTGTTTTATGGGCCGGAGCATGCACATTAAACTTGCACTTAATCACACGCACGGAGGCGTGGCTTGACGCCTACATTTTCGTTGAATCTCTCTCCACACACACACACTCTCCCTCTCTCTCACTCTTTGGTCGCTCATCTCTCATTCTCTTTGTAGCAGCGACCGGCGACAAATCAAATTGATTTCGACTTTTTGTTGTTGTTGTTGTTGTTGTCGTTGTTGTTGCTGCTGTCGTCTCGGGGCTTTAACGCAGCATTATTAAATCACTTTTATTGCCATTGAAATGTGCAAAAGTTTTTTTTGGTGCCACACCCCTAGCACCACCAGCATCCACCCATCACCACGACCAGCTCAGCTCCCCTCAAATTCATGGTTAAAAGGACAAAGACTGAAACTGAAGCTTGGCAGAATTGTTAACGTTGCTGCTGCTGTTGCTGTTGCTGTTGCTCTTGGTTGTTGCCAGTGTGCGGTGGCGGCCGTATGTGGCGTATGCGTAATATGAATCCAAATTCGTAACTCATATTTGTGGCTCTTGGCGACGACTGGCGACTAACTGCGATTCGCAGAGTAAACACAGACGAACACACACACATAGACATAGACATAGACAGTAAGATACATAGATACAAAATATAGCTATAGATATATTCAGATTTAAAGATACAAAAGATATTGAAAGTGCGAAAGAGACAGAGAGAGAGAGAGAGAGAGAGAGAGAGAAGATAACACGTAGAAGCGGCAAGTAAATTATATTTGTTGCTGTTGCTTGCTGCTTCTGGCCATTGGCATGTGTGACTGACAAGACAAGGCAACAACAACAATAACAACAACATGAATAACAAACAACAACAGCAAGAAAAAACAACGATGACGACGACGATGACGAAGAGTAGAGCAAATAAACAGCACAAACAATGCGACTTTAGGGGGCACTCGAGGCGCCACAAAACAAGACATGAGACACGAAAACAAGAGAACATTGAAGACTCTCTGTGTGGCACGCAGTTAAGTAAGCCTACAACTGTCTATATGTATATGTATTGCCACACACACACACAGACAGACAAAAAAAAAGCTATTTGTATTGCCCAAAAACAAAAAAAAAAAAAAACACGAGAAAACGAAGCAAAAGCAGAAAGCAGAAAGCGATGACGTCAGTCATCAAAACATTTTCAATTCCATAACATTTTGATTTGTTTCAATCAAAAGCAACGCTCATAAAGTCTTGCAAAAAAAAAAAATTCTTAATAAATCCAAAAACCACAAGTAAAATTATAGTTGTGTGCGAAAGAGTTAGCAAGCATGAAAATATTAATAATAAAATATCAAAAATAAAATATATATAGAAAATACAATCAATAAATGTATAAAAATAGAAAGAAATTTAAACATTTTTAAAACAAAAAAAAAATTATATAAATAAATAAAATTAAATAAAAAAGGATGCAAAAATAAATTTGGTTTTTAAAGCTTTAAGCAAAGCTGAAGCTATGCATTCAAAGACATAATGTATATTTATATATACTCTATTAACTATTTCAAATTTAATTTAATTATATATTTATTTTTATTTTTATTATTATTTACTTATTTATATTTTTTATATATTTTTATAAATTTTAATGTTTATAAGTTTATTTATATTTTTGTAATTTATTTATATATATTTTATAAACCTTTTTCTATATATTTTTTTTTTTTTAAATATTTCTTATATATATTTTCTTAAAAATATTTATTTATTTATATATTTATTCAATTATTTAATTATTCATTTATTGACTTATTTATTTATTTAATTATTCATTTATGCATTTATTCATTTATTCATTTATACATTTATACATTTATACATTTATACATTTATACATTTATACATTTATACATTTATACATTTATACATTTATACATTTATACATTTATACATTTATTCATTTATTCATTTATTCATTTATTCATTTATTCATTTATTCATTTATTCATTTATTCATTTATTCATTTATTCATTTATTCATTTATTCATTTATTCATTTATTCATTTATTCATTTATTCATTTATTCATTTATTCATTTATTCATTTATTCATTTATTCATTTATTCATTTATTCATTTATTCATTTATTCATTTATTCATTTATTCATTTATTCATTTATTCATTTATTCATTTATTCATTTATTCATTTATTCATTTATTCATTTATTCATTTATTCATTTATTCATTTATTCATTTATTCATTTATTCATTTATTCATTTATTCATTTATTCATTTATTCATTTATTCATTTATTCATTTATTCATTTATTCATTTATTCATTTATTCATTTATTATTATTTATTTAATTTAATAATTATTTTTTTTTATAATATATTTAGCATTACAATTTTTTTTATTTTTAAATTTTTTTCAGCTTTATTATTTTGACCTGATATTATTTTACGTTTGAAGTTTTAGCTTCAATATTAATTAATTCCAGCAGATATTTTGCAGTTAAAACACATCATTTGCCTTGCATCAAATTATTTTTTGTTCTATTTTTTATTTTACCAGCTCTTTCACTTTGTTGCAGAGTTTTTAATCTCTTAACAATCAAATTTTGTGTTCAACTCAATTTCCTTTATTTTTTGTTCTTCCCATTTTGCCACAGTCCCAAATCCAATTAGCTAAAAACAGTTTCTAGTTTTCTAATACTTTTGCTCCCTCGCTCACTCTTTCTCTTTGTTTCCCCTCTCAAGTGCCAGATTTACAGTTAGTTTTTGTATGCTGCTGCTAATCCTTGCGAGAAGTTGCCATTATCTCGCTCGACTACAAACACAAATTTTGAAAATGGGGAAGAAGTAAAAAAATAATAATAATATATAGAAAGCTTTGCAGCGACTCAAAATTGAAGTCCTGTGAAAAAGCAAACTTTAAGCATAAAAAAAAAAAAAAAATGTTGAAAAGGCAAAGAGCAAAGAAATATTATTAAAGTGAAGTAGGCTTGATTTTTATAGTTATCGTTTTAATGGAGTTTTCAAAACTAAAATTATTCAGATGCAAATAGATTTTAGTACACGGAAAAACATTATTAACAAACATACACGTATCAGCGAGATATATATAATATATATATATATATATATATATATAAATATATATATACTCGATTTACTCTTAAGTAAATTCGCCAAAAATATTACAAAAAAAATAAATAAATAAAAAAAAAGTTGCAAGAGAATTTTCGCATCATGCCGTATGCTATGCCATGTGTGACGCGCATTGCGCGTAATTTGCATCCGGATTGCTATGATAAGACTGGCCGTAAACTTGGCCTCGAATTGGATGAACCAAAACGTCCGCCCAAGCCACAACCAGGGGATAATGCATCGGGTAAGCGACCAATACGTTGGGGACTCTGTGAAAAGCAAAATCAAGAATCATTATGGCAACAATCGCGTGCCGTTGGCTTTCAACTATCGGATGGTATTGGCGCAAAATCATTGCGAAAGCCACGCGCATTACCGCCAGGCACTGTGGCGCCACCACCGCCACGTGGCATTAAATTTAAACCATCGAAACCACAACGACGTGCCGGCACTGGCGGTGAACCAACATATTTTCATGTACAGGGTCGTCCCTGGGACTCCAAGGGTTATGCAAAATTGCAAAAGGAAGAAGTTGAACGCATGAAAGCAGCGCGTCCGCCCACACCCGAAGAATTGCAGGCTGAATATGAACGCCAGCAGGAGGAGGAACGTTTAAATAAAGAGGAAGCGGAACGTGTACGTATTTATTATCATGAAATCGATGAAGCACGACGGGAGCGTGAACTTGAAGAACAACGGCAAATCGATGCTGAGGTCGATGCCGATGATGAAGAAAAGGCAGCTGAAGCGAGACGTTTGATGGTGTTGCACAAATCATTGCAGGTAAATTTTGCTACTAGAAAAAATGTATTGATAAGTTTTCGATAAATTATCGATAAGTTATCGATAAATTATCGATGATTAATCGTTACGCTATCGATATTGATATTGAGATACATATAATTAATAGAAACTGAATATAAAATGTATCGATAAATTATCGATTAACTATTTTCGATAAATTATCGATAATATATCGATATTAATATTGAGATACATATAATAAATAGAAACTGAATATAAAATGTATTGATAAATTATCGAATAACTATTTTCGATAAATTATCGATTAATTATTTTCGATAAATTGTCGATAATTTATCGCTATTGATATTGAGATATATATAATAAATAGAAACTGAATATAAAATGTATCGATAAATTATCGATTAACTATTTTCGATAAATTATCGATTAACTATTTTCGATAAATTATCGCTTAACTATTTTCGATAAATTATCGATAATTTATCGATATTAATATTGAGATACATATAATAAATAGAAACTGAATATATAATGTATTGATAAATTATCGAATAACTATTTTCGATAAATTATCGATTGTATAAATTTATTTCTAGTCAATATTTTACACACTTATAAACTATCAATTGTATCGATAAATTTAAATCAATAAATATTAATCGATAAATATGAATTTTTTTTTTCTCTCTCTCTTTAGGCACGACATAACGCCGACGAACGTGTCCAAACAGCGGTGCGTGCTATTGGCGCTGCCAAATGTAGCGCCATGTGGACAGCACAAATTGAGGAACGCGAAATGATAAATCGTTTACAGGAGCAGCATGATATTGAGGAGGCGCGAAAAAATTCGGAATTTAATGAATCCAAATGGGGTTCACTGCCGCATCAGGAACGGCTGGCACATGACAAGCGCCTTACATTTGGCGCTGCTGTGCGCCAGCAGATCGCTGATCGTCGTCAGCTACGCCATTTGGCCGATGAGCGACGTCGCGAAGAGTCACAACAAATGCGTGATGCATATGATGAATATAAACGTTATCAGCAAGCACAATCTATAGAAAATGGTGAACGTAAGCTACGTTATCGTAAAGAACTTTTTCATTATATTAAAATGCATAAAGATTTTGGTCGTATGCTATGCGAACAAGAGCAACGTGATGAAATGCGTGCCAATTCTTATATTATACGTAAAGAACAACAAATACTTGAACAACGTCAACAGAAAGCTGCTATCGAAGCTGATAAAAATCGTAAACGTGATGCACTTTATGTTATACAACAAAAAATTCTAGATGCCAAAGATAATCGTGAAGAGATGCGTTTACTTTCAGAACATGAACGTCTTGAACGTAAATATCGTGCCGAAGAACGTAAAGCTGTTGAAAATCGTCGACGTTTAGTTAATGAATTACGACAAGGTAATCAACAGGCTATGGATCATATTGATAAAATTAAAGCATGTTATTATACACAACGTCAACGTGAAATGGATGAAGTTCGTGCTGAACGTGCACGCTATGAGGAGCAAAAGAAAATTGAACAGCAAAAGAAACGTGAAGGTAAATATAATTTATATCAAGGTGTTACCGCACAAATGGAAGAACATGAACGTACACGACGTCGTGATAAAGAACAAGAACGTGTTGAAAGTGATCGTGTGCGTGCTATGGAAGAGCAACGTCAAAAGGAAATTGATATGGTGATCAGTGTAAAATTGGATGAATTATCGAAAAAACGTTGCCTACCACCAAATGCAATACAATCATTGACCGGTCGTGTGGCTAATACTGCACATAAGAAATTATCTAATTATTTTAAGCCTTAACGTTAAACGATAGTAGAAAGCTTAAGAAAAAAAAAATATCGCATATGAAATTATATATATATAAATTTTTTTTTTAAACTATCGTCGATGGGAAAATATTGCACCTATAAAAAAAAAAAAAAAAAATTATATTGAAATTATTTTATGATAAAGTATAGGAAACTTTTGTTGGCGACAAGTCTCTGGCAAAATATGAATATATGAAAAACTATCGAAAAACTATCGATGATAATGTGAAAAAGAAAAACTATCGAAAAACTACCGATGATAATATGAAGAAGAAAAAACTATCATATAGAGAATATTTCTGTCAGCTATCGGAGAAATTGTGGAAAAAAAAAACTGTGAAGCATTATCGATGATAATGTGAAAAAGAAAAACTATCATATAGAGAATATTTCTATCAGCTATCGAAGAAATTGTGGAAAAAAAATATCAAGCAAAAGAATGTCAAAGAAAAAAAAAAAGGGAAACTATCGCATAGGAAATATTATTTTTTTTTTTCGGATTATTTTTTTTTTTTTGCAATTTCTTTAATTTTTATTTTATTTTATTCTGTGAGTTTGCTGTAATTATAATTTGAACAAAAAGACACATGGACACATACACAGACAGACATTTTAAGCAAATAGTAAGTGGGAGAGAGAGAGAGAGAGAGAAAGAGAGAGAGGAAGTGAGGTGAAATATAAATTGAGACAGAGACAGAAAAAGTAATGCTTTGCGGCAATAGTCTTTGGTTTTTTTTTGTCTGTGGCATGTGGTGTGGTTTGGGGATCGGATGTTGTGATGTGTGGCATGTCAAGCGCAGACTTTTTTAAAACTCAACAAGTTTGACAACACACACACATATGTGTGTGTGTGTGTGTGCTGCTGCTCATTAGAAAGCAAAAGATTGCAAAGAAAATCATTAAGCGTCAAGAGTCAAAACTAAAGTTACAGCGAAATTTCTAAGACAAATTTTTGTGGCATAAACAAAGTGAAGGTTTCAGAGAATGAGAAAGAGGGGAAGGAGACGGCACAATGAAATAATTTGTATAGAGAGAGAGAGAGAGAGAGAGAGTTAGTTCGAGTTAGTTTGTATTATTTTGCTCAAAGTCAAAAGTCGCTGATTAATTGAATTGGATTTTGTGGACTCAAAGATTGCCGCCGCCGCAGCAGCAACACAACTCATGCTGCAAAAGCAAAAGCGTAGCGACAAATCAAGTTTTCTAGACTAATATATAAAACTTGTAGAGATTAGCTTAATGCTAGGCCAATGAGCGAGCGAGCGAGCGAGAGAAAACGAAATGAACATGAAATTTATCATATAGTATAAGAAAGCTTAAAGAGTTGAGCTATGGCTTTAGTCAATGACTTGCTGCTGCTGCTGCTACTTAAAGAGCAATTGAAGGCAAACGCTTTCAATGCACTTAATCAATATGCGACTTAAACTAAATATTGTACAAGAAATTGAATCAAATATTTCACTTAATAACAATTTTTGTACAGTTTTATACTCAATTTTCATCGTTCTTCTTCTTTTTTCTTTGATAAAGTTAGCAAAGTGTTGGAGGTGGGAGGAACATAGCGTGAGTCTGGTCAACTTTGTTTTTCTACTCATTGTTGCTGTTGCTTAATGATGTAGAAGTATATTACCCTTGACTGATTTGAAGGCTGAGCATAAAGAGTGCAGTACGACACAAGTCTAGTCATGTTGAATCGTGTCGTTTCGTGTCAAGTTGAGTTGAGTTTAGTTGATTCACAGACAGAAGTTATGTGGCAACTTTGCTTTGCTGCCATCAACAATTTTCTTTCTTTTTTCTTCATTCGTTCGTTCATTTTGTTTGTTTATTTGTTTGTTTGTTTCTTTGCTTTCTTTCATTATTTTTTTTTTTTCTTTGTTTGTTTGCTGCAATGATGAAGCATTTGTTCTTGTTGCTGGAATATGGCAATGCTAAACTGTCATGACAACGTATAGCACACGCCACAGAGAACATAATTGCCAGCAAAGTTCTGCACAGAGCATTGCAAAAAAAATAAAAAAAATTTTCTTGCGAATTATGCAGCAAGTCAACTTCAAAATACTCTTAAGTCTGCTCGACAATAAATTTTAAATATTTCTTTTTTTTTTGTAAAAATATTTATAATATTTTCAAATATAATTTTTCTTTTTTTTTTTTAGTTTTTTAAATTGAAGTAAAAACAATAATTATTAAAAAATTAATTAATTTTATTGTTTTATTTTTTTGGGAATTTTAATATATATTTTTTTACATGATTTTTTTTATTTTTATTTTTTTTTATGTTTAAAAATTATTGATTTTTTTTTTAAATTTACCTAAATTTTTTTTTTATTTTATTCTTTTATTTTTATTTATTTAATTATTTTATTTATTTTTTTTAATTTTAATTTATTTTTTACATGATTTGCTGTTTTTATATTTTTTTGTTATAGTTAAAAAATTATTTGATTTTTTTTAAATTTATTTAAATTTTTTTTTAATATAATTTTTTTTCTATTTTATTTTTTTATTTCTTTAATTATTTTATTTTATTATTTTAATTTTAATTTATTTTTTACATGATTTGCTGTTTTTATATTTTTTTGTTAAAGTTAAAAAAATATTTGATTTTTTTTAAATTTACTTCAATTTTTTTTCGAATATAATTTTTTTTTTATTTTTATTTATTTAATCATCTTATTTTTTTAATTTTAATTTATTTTTTACATAATTTGCTGTTTTTATATTTTTTATTTTTGTTATAGTTCAATAATTATTGATTTTTTTTAAATTTACTTAAATATTTTTTTTTATTTTTATTAAATAACTATGTTATTTTATTTTTAAATTTTAATTTATTTTTTACATGATTTTGCTATTTAGTTAAAAAATTATTGATTTTTTTTTAAATTTACTTAATTTTTTTTTTTTTTTTTTCATTTTATTCTTTTTTTTTTATTTATTTAATTTAATTTTTTTTAATTCACTTTTGCGTTAATTTTTTTTTTTTTTTTTTGTAATATCAATTATTATTTGTAATATTTATTTTTAATATATTTTTCTTTATATGTTGAAATTCTTAGTGTAACTGAAAGACTCTTGGTAAAAAGTGTAGCATACTTTTTAGCGCACTATTGTTAAACACAAACATATATGCACACACACACATGTGTGTGTGTATAAAAGAATATAGTAAGCCTCCGCCTAGACAAGCTCTTAGATAACAGCTCATAGTTCTCTCTCTCTCTCTCTCTCTCTCTTTCTGTCTCTCTCTTTCTGTCTCTTTCTATGTTTCTCTGTCTATATCTTATGCTGATGATGTGAGCAAAGCTCGTCCACCCACAGGACCCAATCAGCATCAGCAGCTGCTGCTGTTGGCCAGCATGAGCAGCAGCAGCAGCAAAACTATACACAAAGAAGCATATAAGAAAACAAGATGAAGAAGCAGCAGCAGCAGCAGCAGAGGGATGAAGAAAGAGAAAGGGGAAGAGAGAGAGAGAGAGAAAAAAAAGAGAGGAATATGTGTATAGTAAAAACAAACAATAGTAAAACTGATTAAGTCGGAAAAACCACATCAAGCTAAACGATGATGAAGAAAAGACCAAAAGATTACGACGAACATTGAACGTTGAACATGAATGCCGCCGTTTGCTGTTGCGGCACAGGACTTTAGCAATAGAATGCTTTGGACACACACACACATACACACACATATACACAGCCATACGCACAATCGATGTGGAAGGAAATGAAAAATAATGCGGGTCTTAGAGCCTTTACCTCCAACTCCAACTCACACTGCTCCACAAGAAATGAAAACGAAGCAAATGTTGAGGGTTGAGCATTGAGGAAAAAAAAAAAAAACACAAAATCGAAAATGAAAATGAAAAGAAGAAGAAAAAAGAAAAGAAAAAAAATATATATGAAAATATAGTAAAAGAAAATGCTGGCAATATATCGAATAATTGAAAGGATTCGCACAAGCTGTGCACAAAATGTATGCGCGGCAGCTAGGCTCTTGACGAGCTATGCTATGTAAGGGCAGGGCGGGGCGACGACGGTAAAGTTTCAAGCGACAATTTGTTAGATATGATAGTAATGCTCTATGACAGCAAAATTAGTCATTGTGTTATAACCTCTCAAAAAACACACACAGACAGACAAAAACTTACATATATTTGCATATATAACATATATTTGCATGTTTGTGCATGTCTATGCGTGTTTGTATATGCATGTTTCTTGCCCTAGTGCCTGACAATTATGTACAATTTACTTTGCATAACACTTCAGTGCGCACACACAACAACAATAACATTTCAAGGCATATAGCGAGGGTTGCCACAATAGTAATGAGAAGTAAGGGAAATATTATATATATAAATATATTAGATATAACTTACAAAAGCTAAAAGAGTTTTAACATATAGTGGAAGAGAAAAAAAAAAAAAGAATTCGCTGTAAAAAAAACTCTATTCGCCATAACCTCAAACCTCTTTAGCACTATAAAAAGTTTTTACAGTACACTTAATGAGTTTTTTTTTTTTTGCTACTACTACATAGTACTACAAACTCTAGGATGTGTTTACTTTTTGCTGTTACGAGTCAAGTTTTACATGGCACTTTCCAACACTTTGCGCATAGTCAAAGTCCCAGAGCATCGATAGTAAAAAAAAATCCAGCTGGGAATGTAGATTTCTTTGCTTCTTCTATTTTTTTTTTTTTACAGGAGTTTTTTTTTTCAGGAGTTTTTTTTTTTTTTTTTTTTTGCTGTGCTGTGTCAAGCTAGTTAGCATTTTGTTGCCATCAACAGACAAAATTGTTGAGGGTGCAGAAAGAGAAAGAGAGAGAGAAAGAGAGAGTGAGAAGTGTAGCAGTATAAAATTCAAAATAGTAACAACAGTTACAAGAGTTTCGCTCTGAATATGTTGTGGCAATAGCAACAGCAGCAACAGCAGCAGTAGCAGCAGTAGCAGCAAGCAGTAGTAGCAACAGCAGCAGCAGCTAAAGCTAAAGTTATGAATGAAATGTGCCAGTTATCATTATCATTTACAGTTAGATGCTGTCGCTTTAGCTATTGCTGTAGCTCAGCACAACAAAGTTTTCTTTTTCCACTGACAAACAAGTGAACTTTGATTTTTCTCCTTTAAATTTGTTTTCTTTTCTTTTTTTTTTTACTCAAAGTTATGTTGCACTCTTTAAAACAAGTTGCATTTACAACATGTGGCAGAAACAGTTATATCAGAGCTGACAATTTTTACTGTATGCTGCAATAGATCTAGGAACTTTTCATGTTCTTTGCGCAGCTATGGATACCTATGGAAACATTCAACATACTTGTAGTTCAACTCTTTCGTTCATTCAAATTCATTCAGCTAACTTTGCTTAAGAAAATTTTCACGCATCCGATGACTGAATTTGCAGTAGTAGAACATATAGGAAACTTAGAAACATTTCATTGGTAGTTTGTTGAAATTTTGTAGCATGCGTGGAAAATAAAGAAGAGAAATATTCTTAACAAATTTTGTGTTGATTTCCAGCTTTATAATATAAAGAAAACCCAAAATCATTTTTGGAAATTCATAATATTCGTTAAAAAAAAAAGCCCTAAATATTATGTATAAGTTTCCTGTCAATCGAAGTACGATAACATATTGGAATTTCAAAAAAAAAAAATCAATCAGAATATATTGATATTTATAGGATATATAAAAAATGTTTTGGAATATTACAAGATATTGGAATTTCAGGAAATTATTGAAATTATTCCTAGATTCTTGGTAAATGAGTCAAAAAAAATTTATGCTCAGTCTTAGAAGTCTTGGAAAATATGACAATTAACATTCTGTGTAACTTTTATTGAAGAAGGAAAAAAAAAAAGAAAAACCCTTAAGATGATTTATTATTTTGGAGTAACAGGATATTCTTGAAATTATCAAAATATGCTTGGTAAATGAGTCAAAAAATATTCCTAGTGACAGCAGTTGTTGTGGTAAATAAGGCAACAAAAATTCTGAGTAATCGGAGTACGAAGTACTCTTGGAAATAAAAGTCCTAAAAATAATTCAACATTTTGTAATTACAGAATATTCTTGAAATTATCAAAATATGCTTGGTAAATGAGTCAAAAAATATTCCTAGTGACAGCAGTTGTTGTGGTAAATAAGCCCACAGACATTCTGAGTAATCGAAGTACAAAGTACTATTGGAAATAGAAGTCCTAAAAATAATTCAACCTTTTGGAATAACAGGATATTCTTGGTAAATGAGTCAAAAAATATTCCTAGTGACAGCAGTTGTTGTGGTAAATAAGGCAACAAAAATTCTGAGTAATCGGAGTACGAAGTACTCTTGGAAATAAAAGTCCTAAAAATAATTCAACATTTTGTAATTACAGAATATTCTTGAAATTATCAAAATATGCTTGGTAAATGAGTCAAAAAATATTCCTAGTGACAGCAGTTGTTGTGGTAAATAAGCCCACAGACATTCTGAGTAATCGAAGTACAAAGTACTATTGGAAATAGAAGTCCTAAAAATAATTCAACCTTTTGGAATAACAGGATATTCTTGGTAAATGAGTCAAAAAATATTCCTAGTGACAGCAGTTGTTGTGGTAAATAAGGCAACAACAATTCTGAGATATATTTCATGGTAATCGAAGTACGAAAAACTATTGGAAATAAAAGTCCTAGAAATTATTCAACAAATGTAAGTAAAAAATGATTTTTAATTTTGGGAAATTGAAAACCAATTGATTTAGCAGCTTTACGAACAGTTATCAAGTTGCACTTATTAAATTGTTCAGTTATATATAAAGATATATAAAGTTATATTTGTATATAATATTTTTATATATAGTAAAAAAAAAATTTTATATTAAAAATAAAAAAAAAAAAATCAGAAAATAAATTGAAAATATTTTTTTTTTTAAAAAATTTCAACGATCGCTTGAACGTTGCACGTAATTGTTGCACTCACTCACATTCACAATTCGCGGCATTCGCGGCATTCACCATAGATACAATTCACAATAGTTGAGCTTACATTATTTAGCTGCATAGATCATGCGATTGTGTGATTGTGCAGCTGCGGCTGTAAAAAGTTAACAAATTTTTTTTTTTTTTTGTTTTTTTTGTCAAGGTTAAGATAAGGAGCGAGAGTTACAGAGCGAGTGAGTGATAATATGTATAGTGTAATGTGTGTGAAAGAGAGAGCGAGAGAGCAAGAGAGCGAAATATGAAGCAATTGTGATTTTGTATGGCGTAGCATTAAGTGAACGTGAACGAACGTGAATGCCAAACGTGAATGTGCTTGTTTGTAATACATTTAAAAAAAAATAATGAAAAACAAAATGTTATATAAAAATAAATTGAAAGTGAAATTGAAAGTGAAATTTATATTGATATTGATATTGAAATGAGTTGAGAATGCAGTGCAAAATTCTATTGGCAAATTTAACAAAAAATTTTGTTTTTTTTTTTTTTAAATTTTTTGTGTGTAGAATTTTTTTTTTAAATTTTTTGTGTGTAGAATTTTTTTTTTAAATTTTTTTGTGTGTAGAATTTTTTTTTTTTTTTAACACTTTTTTTTCAAGCTAAATTTTTTTTTTGACTTTTTGCTAACCTTTTGTGATGTTTTTCGCATTTGCAAATTTTGTGATTTTGCTTGCATTTTTTTTTAGAGGGGTTTTTTTTTTTTTTGATTTTACTAAAAAAATTTTGAATTAAGTTTTCGAATTTTTTTTGAGGCAGATTCGATTGATGATTTTTCAATTGTTGCGATTAATAATTTTTAATAAAATTTTTTTTTTTTTTTTTGTTAATTATTTACGATTTTGATTAAGATTTTGTTGTATATTTTTTTTTTTTTTGAAGTCTAATTATTTTGCTGTGCAGTGGTGAGTTTTTTGCGCATTATTTTTAAAGAAATGAGTTGAATTTTTGAGTCGTGCTGAGTTGAGTTTTTTTGAGTTTGAGTTTGAAATTTGATTTTGATTTCTGTTTGATGTTTGTTTTCAATTTGTATTCAATTTAATTTGATTTCAATTTTATTTGATTTTTGGATTTTTGATTTTTCGATTTCGATTTTTTTTTGTTTTTTTTTTTTTATCGATTTTGATAAATTTTTAAAACTTTTCCGATATGCTATAGATGCGTTTAACGCTCACGCACTTGCGTCGCAGACGCTCACACTCAATCTCCCGTACGTCTGCGTGTGAACTGGAACTGGAACTAGCTGTCGCCAGGCTATTACTGTTATGATGATGATGATGATGATGATGATGGTTTCCCTCGCTGCCAATTCCAATATCGTCGATTGCGATATGATGTATGCGTGGCAATTGTACAGCGGCTGCGGCGGCGGTGGCAGCTGCGCAAATATTTGGTTCACTTGTAGCTGGTGCAGCAGTGTTTGTGCTATTTGGATTGCAATTGGAACCAGAATCGGAACCGGAACCAGAACTGGAACTAGAATTACAAGATAATTGATCTGTTTCGTGTAATTCGTATTCCTCTTCGTGTTGCTGTTGATATTGTTGCTCCTCCTCTTCGACACACTGTGGACAAATTGTACGATTATCGTTATCGTTATCGTTATCGTTATCGCTTAACAAATCGTCGTCGTTTTCCTTATGATGATTATTGCTACTAATTATTGCACGTTTTAGCTCAAGTAACAACGGTGCAGCAGGCAACAGTGGCACCAACTGTGGCTGACAATCAAAAAGTCCTAAACTTGCTACCGATTCACCAGTATTCACTGTGGCAGGCAACGGTTGTGTTGTAATCACAGCACGTGATGTTATTTCCGGATGTATGCGATTATCAGAATTTGTTGATGAAAATTTCGATAGTAAAGATTTTGAGCTAACTTTATTTTTTAATTGTTGCTGTTGCAAATAGTAATAATCACGTGGCAGCGATGATGTTGCATGCAACGGATCTTCTGGATCGTAATATCCCAAAGATAATGCTGGACGAAATAATCCTGGTGTGCTCAATGAATGTGATTGCTGTTGTTGTTGCTGCTGCTGTGACTGTGACTGAGACTGCGATTGTGACTGTGATTGAGATTGTTCCTGTTCGTATGAATCACTTATAACACTAGCTGTTGATGCTGTTGGCGTTGTACTGCTTAATGTTGACTGTGAGCCAGCGGCAGCGGCAGCCGCAGCGGCGGCTGCAAATTGTGCGCCCAAAAGTGGCGTTAAACCGGCTAAAAATTGTTCCTGCTGCTGCTGCTGACGCTGTTCATCCAATTCACGGCGATAGGCTTCAATTTGATCGCTCGGCGACGGTGTATTGCTATGTATGCAGCCTTGAAAGAAATCCAATGCTTCGTACAGTATAAAACACAGGCCAAGGACAAGAAATGTCTCCATCATAAGGAATTGACAGCCATTGAAAAAGTGCCGAACGGAAACGGAAACGGAAACGTTAACGTAAATCGCAACAATGTGAACAAAAAAAAATATCTTAAAATTAAATTGAAACTAAAACCGAAACCGAAGCCGGAACGGTACGGAACGAAATGGAATGAAACGGAACGAAACGGAACGAAACGGAATGGAACGTTTGCAAAATGAAACTCGCGTCACTTGCTTGCTTTTAGTGTTAGTGAGCAACACTGTTTTTTTTTTTTTTTTTGTCGCTGAGTAACCGTTTAACCGCTTTACCCGTTTCACTGCTTAACCGTTTCACTGCTTAACCGTTTCACTTGTTAACCGTTTTATCGCTTTTATTGTTACGTTCTTTAGCTTTGCCTTTTTAGCTCTCTATCTCACTTCTTTCTTTCACTTATTCTTGTCTTAAATTTCCTTCGCTGTTTGACACTTTTCACACTTCATTTTCATTTTCATTTTGCAGTCGCAAATTTATTTTTTTTCTCCATTTGGTTTTACATTTTTTTTTTTTTGCAGCAGCAGCAGCCTTTGCTTTGACTTCCTTTGCTTTTTGCTTTTACTTCTCTTTCTGTGCCTTGAAGTTTTTTTTGTTTTTGTTTTCTTTCTTCTTTATTTTTTTATTTTTTGGCTTTGTTATGCAACGCAAATTAATTTCGAATTTGTTTGTTGTTCGCTTTTTGTTCTTGTTGTATTTTTAGTTGTTGTTGTTTTTTTTTTGCCTTTTGTGCGCTTTTCATTTGCATAAATTAAATGCTATTTTTTTTACATTTCTCTGTCTCTCTCTTACACTTAGAGAGAGAGAGAGAGAAGGCTACGTATATATACAATTAGTATTATTTATATATGACACACACACACACACAAACGTACAGAAACACACACATAGACATAGACATAGAGAAAGTGTAGTAGAAAAAAACGTTTGCCATTTTTTTTTATATATTTTTTTTTGTAGCTGTGCCTGTGTGTTTGTCTGTGCGTAAGCGAAACGTGGTGAGCATGAAACAACAGGCAACAAGCAAACATACACACAAACACACAAACACACACACACACACACACACACATACACATCAACAAACACACACACATATATATATATATATACAGTTAACACACAGATTAGCATAGATCGGCATGCCAAGATTTGCTTGTAGTTTTTGGCCGCAGCACAAAAGTATGCTACAGTTTTTTTTATTTCTTTTTGCTCCCGCATTTTGCTTTTTTATGCGACTGTGTTTTCTCGCTCTCTCGCTATGTATATATATATATGTGTGTGTGTGTGTGTGTTTATAACGCGCATAAAAAAAAAAAACAAAAAATAAAAATAAAATGTAAAAACATAAAAAAAAAAATATGTAGACAGCAAAGTAAGCCGAAAATTTGATACACTAACAATTAAAAGTTGCAAATGCCATTAATTTTATATGCTTGCTATGGAATTTATTGTGCTACGATTCGTCATATCAAGACTACGCTTAAATCTTTTAAATTTTAGCTGACTGAAATCTTGATTGTCAAGCGTTTGAACGAAAGTCCATATGCTCGCAGTAAGTGTATAAAATAACCAAAAATACAGTCAAAACATAAGCAGCAAAACAGCAGCAAATCAGCAGCAGCAGCAGCCGTAGATGAAACGTAACGCAAACAGGATGCTAACAAACAAAATGCGGCAACTTTGTTGCCTTTGGTGGCGTTGTTAAGCACAGCTTAAAGAGCTACAGCTACAACATAGCAGCCCTAGCTTCTCTCACACTTCCGTTCATTTCTCATACCATTGCGTGTTGTCATGCTCGAGCAGCTCATAAACTTAACAAACAGCTGAGAAGCCTCTAAACAACAGTTTCGCATACTTCTTCGCATACAGCTAAAAAGAAATGAACCACAAAAACAGCCAACAAAAAAAAATAAAAATACATTTAACAATATGAGAAAGAGCGAGACAGACAGAGAGAAGAGAGAGATAGCACTTGGTAAACCTGTATTACAGCGTATATCTCATTCAAGTTATTCTGACAAGGATAACATCAAATTTAATTACATGGCTTAAGCCAAGGCATAAAAAAAAACACAATCTCAAATATATATATAAAAAAAAAGCTTTAAATTCATTTTGTCGTTTTTTTTTTCATCTCTCTTTTTCTCTTATTCTTTCATTTTTTTATTTTTTTTTGCGTAAGTCAACGACTTTAATTAATACTAACAAAAGCTGCAGGCAAAACTTTTACTAATTGTCTAATTTTCCTTTTTTTTCTATACTTTTTTTTTTGTCTCTTGAACGTAAAATATTTAATAAAAAAAAATTCTGGCAAAAATTAACAAAAAAAAAAAAAAAATTTTTTTTAATTATTAAAAAATGTAATTTAATTAAATTAAATATAAAAAATTAATGCAAATTTAAAAAAAAAAAAACTTGATTCGATATAATATTGGAATTTATTTTTTTTTCCTATAAATTTTATTCAAATTTCTTTAAGCTTCAAAAAATTTTTTTTTTTATTTTTTTTTTACATTTTTTTTTTTAATTTTTTTTTAAATTATCTTTAAGCTTCAATAAAAATTTACATACAATTTTTTTTTAAATTTTTTTCCCCCTTTGTTTTTAAAATTTCTTAAAGCTTAAATAAAAATTCTCGAATAAATTTTTTTTTTTCTTAAAAAATGTAATTTAATTAAATTAAATATAAAAAAAAAAAAATTAACGCAAATTTGAGAAAAACTTGATTCGATATAATATTGGAATTTAATTTTTTTTACAAATTTTTTTTTTTCCTCGAAACTTTATTCAAATTTCTTTAAGCTTAAAAAATTTTTTTTTTAAATTTTTTTAAAAATTTTTTTTTTTAATTTTTTTTTTAATTATCTTTAAGCTTCAATAAAAATTTACATACAAATGTTTTAAAATTTTTTTTCCCCCTATGATTTTAAAATTTCTTAAAGCTTCAATGAAAATTCTCATAAAAATTTTTTTAATTATTAAAAAATGTAATTTAATGAAATTAAAAAAAAAAATTAACGCAAATTTGAGAAAAACTTGATTCGATATAATATTGGAATTTAATTTTTTTTTTACATATATTTTTTTCCGCTAAAATTTTATTCAAATTTCCTTAAGCATCAATCAAATTTTTTTTTATTATTTTTTTTATCTTTAATTTTTTTTTTTTTTTTTTTTTGTTTAAATATCTTTAAGCTTCAATAAAAATTTACACACCAATTTTTTTTTAAAATTTTTTTTCTCCCTTTGATTTTAAAATTTCTTAAAGCTTCAATAAAAATTTTCATAAATATTTTTTTTTTCTAATCAAAAAATTGTTTTGTTTATTTTTATTTTTCTTTTAATAATAATAATTCTTTTTGTCATCCTGCTATGATTAAAAACTAAACGAATTAAACAACAAAATAAATTGAAAGACTAGAAAAGTGTAAAAAATATGCATAAAAATTGCATCGATTTTGATTTGAAATTTTTTTTTCCCTTAATTTTTTTTTGGTTTTGCATTTTGCAATGGAATTTTCATTGCTGGTGTCTGCCGCAGTTCAAATAAAAACTTGAATAGTTTTTATTATGCATATTAGTTGACATGCCAGACGTACAATAAAACAACAATAACAACAACAACTACAACAACAATAGCAATAGCTATAACAATAGCAATCAGAGTATTTTTCTATACTTGCAAAGAGTTTATTAACTTTCTCAGGAAATTTATAAAATAATTTCTCTTAAAAATTTTAACATAAATATTTCTGATAGCTCAAAGTATTGTATAACTCAACAATAAGTCGAATCAGATAACTATAGTATATAGTAACTATAGTAAAAATACAAACAAGAGCATAAAAACTTCGGTGTGCCATAAGAAAACTTTTTTATTATTCTAGTTTTTCTTTTTGTCTCTGTCTTTGTGCTGTGCGAGAAAATCAAAATTTGACAAAGTCATCAGAAAATATGCAATCAATGGGCGGCATAGACAATGAAATTTGATAGACAAAAGCTAAATGTGGACACAGACAGAGCAAGAGAGAGATAGAGAGAGAGAGAGAGAGAGAGAGAATTGTTGACTGTGATGGCATAGAGAATTTTAGAGATTGACAAAAATTCTTAGTGCAGTCATAATGGATGCTAAGCAACCATTGTGTTTGCGTCGTCTCTCTGTATATTTGTGTGTCTCTCTGTGTCTCTGCATATCGTTTGCCCTTTTGCTTGTTTCTAGTTCAATTGCGAATATTCATTAAGCTGTCTATCTATCTCTTTCTCTCTCTCACACACACACACTCTCTCTGTATGTAATATTTGAAAATTTGCTTCATAAATGTCTGTATTGTATTTCAGTTACAATAGACACACACTGTGATTCCTTGTGATTTCTAGAGACAGAGAGATATTGAGGATTGCCATAACATTGTTTGCATGCTACAGTTCTTGCTTGAGGTTCATAGCTTCATTTCACATTTCAGTTAACAATTAACAGTCATAAATAAGTTTGAAATGCATTTTACAGCGTATAGATTTCAAATTTTCTTGCAATTTAATTAAGTTTTAATTCATTTGCCATCACGTAGCAATACTAAAGATTTTAGTATGAAAATTAGCAGAAAAATTATTTGTAAATTTCAACAGTTTTTAAAACATTTTAAAAAAATATTCTAAACTTCAATTTGAACTTTTTTTTCTTGAGTGTTCGAAAAAAATTTGTTTTATTTTTTTTTTAGTATTTTTAAAATTAATGAAAATTTTTTTAAAATTTTAAAAATTTTTTTAAAATTTTTTTTTTTCAACCTTTGCCTTTGCGTAGCAATTTATGAAGATTTTGCTGTAAATATTATCAGAAAAATATTTGTAAATTTCAAACATTTTTGAATTTTTTTTTTTTTTTTTTTGTGTGTCCGAAACTTTTTTTTATTTTTTTTTATATTTTAAAAATTTATAAAAATTTAAAAAAAAAAAAGTTTTAAATTTTATTTGTGATTATCAGAAAAACTTTTGTTAAATTCAAAAATTTTCGAATTTTTATTTTATTTTTGAGCGTCCGATATTTTTTTTTTTAAATTTTTTTTTTATATTTTTAAAATTTATAAAAATTAAAAAAAAAAAAAATTGATTTTAAGTTTTATTTGCGATTATCAGAAAAACTTTTGTTGATTTCAAAAATTTCGAATTTTGATTTATTTTTTTTTTTAGTATTCGAAAAACTTTTTTTTAATTTTTTTCATATTTTTCAAATTTATGCAAATTTTTGCCAATTTTAGTATTTATTTCAACATTTTCAAAAATTATTTTCAAATTTTCTTTTTAACTGTCTCTAAAATAATTTTTTTTTTTCAGTAACAATCGATGAAAAATTTAATTTTCGTATGAAAAGAATTTTCACAACAATTGCAAGTGTATAAAATGTTCGGTGAGCGACTTCAAATATTTTTGTTCTACTGTTTTTATTTTTTTTTTTACTATTACTATAAAAATTTCTTTTGATAAAAATATTTTTGTATTTTTGGTTTATCGGAGATGAAAACAATTTCTATGACAAATATTTGCCAAAAAGTTTTTGTTCACAATTTCAAATGAAAATGAAAATGAATTAAATGCAATTTATATGCAATTGCAATGCAAATTTTGCAACTTTTTTGTTATTATTGTTGTTGTTGCCATTTGTTGTTGTTGTTGGAATATTATACATATAGCTTACATTTATTGGGCCTATCAATTGTATTTTTGCTAATTACACAAAATAAAATGGAAATGTTTCGCCAAATTGATTTTCATATTTTTTTTTTTTTTTTTTGGATTTTGTTTTTGTGCATAAATTTTTTTTTTTATAATTTTAATTTATTTTTAATTATGCAAAATTGTTTAATAAAAAATCTTTAGCAATTTTTTAGCATAAAGAAAATATTTATAAAATAGAATTTGACATTTTTTTTTTTTTTATAAAAATTTCTAAATTAATTATTTGAATTTTGGCAAAGTAAAGAATTTTTGAAAATATTTGCAAAATTTGTTTAGCATAAAAAAAATATTTTGTAATATATTTAAGTGAATTTAAAAATTTTTTTTCTTTGAGAAAATTGATGTCTTTTATTACAAAAAAAAAAAAAAAACTATGCAGAGAAAGCTGCTTAAGCACATGAATATGATGATGTTGAACAGTCATTGAACTTATTATGCATTCCAATCACACAGACAGCTCAGAAGAGAAAGAGAGAGAGAGAGAGAGAGAGAGTTGAAGAGACTACAAATTACAAATCACAGCATCAATTTCATATGCAATATGAAATATGAACACACGCAGGGAGCATCTAAAGATATTTATAGCAAATTTGCAGCTATAATAACAATCGAAGAAAATGAATAACAAAAAACCCCAAAAAAAAAAAAAAAAATACTTACAAAAAAACAAATAAACAAGCAGAAAAAAACGGAAGTTGTAGTAAGAGCAGCAATAAGATAACAACAACAAAAAGCAAAGCAAAGAAAGAAGGAAAAAAAAAATGGGAATTGAAAATGAAAATAAATACTCGAACAATGTTCGCAGTCAGCGCAGTCAGCGCAGTGAGCATCAAACCAACTTGGCAATGTGAATGATGATACTACGTAACGCCCACATAGTATACCGGGTATATCTAACCTTCCCCGACCTCTTCATTTTTTTTTTTTCTTTTTGCCTACAAGCCATTAAGCGTTTGCCTTTTGCCACACGCAATCGATGATGCGGAAAAGGGTGAAGCAATCACAGCCATTGTGTAGGCGTCTCCCACTCCCACTCTTTGGTACTTTAAGGAGTTAGTGTGTCTGTGTGTGTGTGTGTGTGTGTGTGTGTGCAATGCACAGTTGTTGGTCACATCAAAATGCACAACGTGTCGTTATTTATGGCTTTGGGAGCCAAGCTGCGTTGCGTTTGCCACCGTTAAAGCCACAAATCGACAGAGATAGCAACAGTTCGACAGAGACACAGAGAGAGAGAGAGAGAGAGCAAGAGCATTACTTGTAACTCACCGCTTGTGCTCTGGCTCTTGGCTCCTGTCTCATGCTCAATGCTTTTGCCCTTTTTTTTTTCTTTCTGACTTGACATAAGCCGCAGAGCAGCGCGAGGCCGACACAGCGGATCAAGCTTCTACCCGTAAACTGTCCCAATACACACACACACAGTGTCAGTGAAAGAGATAGAGAGAGAGACAATCAGTTGGATTTGCTTCTCTTTTTCTTTTTTTTTTCATGTGCATTTGCACAGTTTGTGCTATGCTGTTTGGCGGCTGTAATCTCCATGCTATCGCCCAAGCTTATGCAACGCGGCAAATTGCTGAGCTGTTGCTTGACTTTCCTTCTTTCCCCTCACCCCCCCAACATCGCGCACACACACACACACGCACAAGAGCAACAGGAGCATCAGCAACAACAGCAGCAGCAGCAGCAACAATCGCAAGTTTACTTTTGCTTTTGCCACGATACGCCACGCCACGCCTCATGCGCTGCATGCAACAGACACAGACAAACGTTTCATGTTTCAACTCAATTTGTTGCAGCAAACTTTTGCTCGATTTGTTTCGATTTTCAATTTGATTTTTCTTTACATTTCTTTTTAACTTTTCAACAATTTCCACTGCCACCTGCCACTTGCCACTCCCACAAGCTCTGCCATTGCCACTGCCATTTTTTTTTTTTTTTTTATTATTATTATGCAAGAAACTCTAATTAAATTTTTAATGTATTTGTATATGTGCATGCTATCTCTCTCTGTATGTGTGTGTCTGCTGCAGCGACTGTTTGCTGCTGCAACAAACAAATTTCAAGTAATTGCACATTGAAATTGCCAACGAGATAATTTTTTTTTTCTTTTTTTTTTTTTTTTGCTTCCCTTTGTCTGATTGTTGACTGCAATTAGTTTTTACTATGGCAAATAACAAATTTCTTTGTCATTGTAAAATACCCTTGGCAAAACTGAACTTTTCGTACAAAGAATTTTATATTTTATTCTATTAAATATTTATTTAATTTTTATTTTTATTTTTTCTTTATAATTTCTTTATTTTTTTTATATTTTTGTAAATTTTATTTTATTTTTATAATTTTTATTTTTATAATATTTTTTTTTCTAGATAACTTCAATATTTTGATCTACTTTTTTTGCTATATTTTTTTATTTATTTTTTTTTCTCAATATTTTTTTTTATATATTTTGTTGATTTTATCAATATAATTTTCTACATTTTTTCTTTATTTTTAATATTATATTTTTTTTCTTTTCTAACTAATTTGTTAATATCTTTTCCATATCTTTTTATAATTTCTCCTAAATCTTTTCTATATATTCTTCTGCATATTTTCTATATTTTTTATTTATTTTTTTTTCTCAATATTTTTTTTTATATATTTTGCTGATTTTATCAATATAATTTTCTAAATTTTTCCTTTATTTTCAATATTATATTTTTTTTCTTTTCTAACTATTTTTTAATATCTTTATATAATTTCTCCTAAATCTTTTCTATATATTCTTCTACATTTTATCCATATAATTCTCTAGATTTTTCCTTTATTTTCAATATTATATTTTTTTTTTCTTTTCTAACTATTTTTTTTAATATGTTTTCCATATCTTTTTATAATTTCTCCTAAATCCTTTCTATATATTTTTCTGCATATTTTATATATTTTTTTTTTTAATATTTATTTATATTTTTTCTATTTTCAATATTTTTATTTATATTTTTCCAACTCATTTTCTCATTTTTTTCCTTTTTCTTCTGTCAATTTTTCCTATATATTTTTTTTTTAATATTTTTTATATATTTATCTGCATGATTTATATATTTTTTATATTTTTCCATATTTTTCCTATTACTTTTTATTTTTTTTATTATTATTATTTTTCAATTATTTTCCACAATCTCAAAAAATTACGAATTTCTGCGTATTCAATGATTTTCTTATGCCAAAAAAAAAATGTTTCAAAATTTCAGCATAATTTGTAAGATAATTTTGCAGAAATTTTTTAATTTAAGCATAACTCAAAGTCTGTTAAACTTTGCAATGAGTCCAACACTAGCGACACCTGATGTGAGTTTTTTTTTCGCTTTGTTTCTCTCTCTCTCTCTCTCACATACACAATGAGACTAAATTCAGCTGTGATTATGCAGAGCTGATAAAATGAAAAAAGTGTGAGAGAGATAGGAAGATGATAAAAACAATTGATTGAATTAAATTGGTAAAAAAAAACAGAAAAAAAATAATAGAAAAAAAAATAATAATAATAGAGAGAAAAAGAAAACATTAATTTTGCTTGCATTTTCTTTTTTTTTTTTTTTTTGTTTTGAGAAATAAAATTTCATGATGTTTAATTAAAACAAAGCCAACTGTGTCTGCTTAGACAAGAAGCAGAAAAGATTGAAACAGAAAGAGAGGCAGACCACAAGAGAGAGAGAGAGAGAGAGAGAGAAGCTGCAATTTGATAGATAGAACGTTTGTTCATGTCATGGTCAACAGCAGGCAGCAAAGCAATAAAGTGCAGGAAGATAAAAAGAAAAGTTGAAACGAATAAAAAAATACACTTGCTTTGCTAAAAGAGAAAGAGAGCTGAGAAAAATGTAAGTGACACAGAGAAACAGAGAGACTGATGTGTAATGGCAAAAATATGGTTATCATTCAGAATTTATAGTAAAATTTTAGCGCAAATTTTATAGCATTATTTTAAAGCAAAATTTATTTTATAGCAAAAGTTTATGGCACAATTTTAAAGCATCAATTTTATAGCACAAATTTTATAGCACAAATTGTATAGCAAAATTTTATAGCACATTTTAAACTAAAATTTAAAGTGAAATTAATTGTAATTTATAGCACAATTTTATACCAAAATTGTATTGCAAAATTGTATGGCAAAATTTTATAGCAAACTTTTATAGCAAAATTGTATAGCAAAATTTTATAGCTAAATTTTATAGCAAAATTGTATAGCAGAATTTTATAGCAAAATTTTATAACAAAATTTTATATCACAAATTATATAGCAAAATTTTATAGCAACATTTTTGGTCAAAATCTTATAGCAAAATTTTATAGCGGAAATTTAATAGCAAAATTTTATAGCAACATTTTATAGCACAAATTATATAGCAAAATTTTATAGCAACATTTTATTGCAACATTTTATAGCAAAATTTTAGAGCAAAATTTTATAGCACAATTTTATAGCAAAAGTTTAAGGCAAAATTGTATCGTAAAAATGTATAGCACAATTTATAGCAATTGTACAATTGTGAAGTTCATAATGTAATTTATAGTAAAATTTATAGCGAACTCTGCGAATATTTATACCAGCAAAATTTGGAATAGTTTCTGAAAATTTGTAATACAAATTTATAGCCAAATTTCTTTTTATAGCAGTATTTAATTTATAGCAACATTCAGCTGATGATGAAATAAATACTGAGAAAGTGGCAAGGAAAGAGAGAGAGAGAGAGAGAGAGAACTATTAGAAAGTTAGCTAGAGAAAAACAGACAACAAATAAATAAAGGCAATGAAATTCCATTGAAATTTTCTATAAAATTTGTATAGAAAAAAAATTTATAGCATTTGATTGTTTTGATGTGTGGCCTCAGTCAAAGCTCGTGTGAAAGTTGTCATGAACCGTTTTTTGGGGCAGCAAAAGAGAAATAGAGAGAAAAAAAAAACATGAATGAAACAAATGACAAGAACAACAGCAGCAGCAGCAGTTGGAATAACAACAACAACAACAACAACAGCAACAGCAACAACTGTTGCCAACTGTAGAAGCAGCAGCAATTGCAGCTGTGCTGCACTGCCAGCAAAATTGCTAGTGTTGACTGCCACAGACACTTCATTTCCCCCAAAGCCTGTGTCAGCTGTGAGTATATCTATGTGTCTATGTGTGTGTGTGTGTGTCAGTGTGTGTGTGTCTGTGTGTGTGTGTGTCTGTGTGTTTGTGAGTGTTGCATGTTGTTGTCCATAGCTGAACTTTGCTGAAAAAGTAAACCAACATAAGTGTTGCGACGTTTCTCGTTGTTATTGTTATGTTGAGTCCAGTGCAGTTTTCTCTCTCTCTCTCTTCTCTGTCTCTCTCTCACTCTCTTTCTCTCTCTCTCTGTCGCCCTTGTCCCTTGTAGCACTTTTGCCTCACTTTAGCTTCCCTTTTTTTTTATTTTTGTAACCTCTTTCGGCAGTCAACTGCTGCAATGCTTTAAAACAGAGACAGAGACGAGAGAGAGAGTGAGAGAGTGAGAGAGACAGTTGAGCAGTAGTGGCGACTCTTGGTTTTGGCCTTGCCTGCAGCATAAATTTTTAAATGTGCCCCAAATATGTATGTATGGAGGGGAGGCAAGGTGCTACTGCTGCTGCTTCACATCGTTTGCAACGCTGCAACATATAAAATTGTTTTGCTGCGGCTTGTCAACTGCAGCAACCTTCACCTTGTTGTTGCAACATGATGACGCTAGAGCAACACATCAACCATCATCAACAGCACGTTGCATGCCGCCGCTTAACAATCATTTTTTTGTTGCAATTTAATATGAATTGCATTACATAATGTTGTTGTTGTTGTTGTTGTTGCTGCTGTTGCTGTTGTTGTTGTTGTTGCTGCTGCTGGAGTCCATCAGTTTTTGCGGCAATTGTGGCTGTTGACCACAGTAACCATTGAATATGGTCATTAATGCCACGCACTTTTGCGGTTCACAGTCTCACAGTCTCACTCTCTCACTCTCTCACTCACTCACTCTATAGCTATCTCTCTCTCACTCTTTCTGTCTTTATGCACATATCATTGCTGCGGTCTGTTGATGGGCCATTAGGTTATTAATCTCGACTCTTGTATTTAGATACTGTCTCTCTCTCTCTCTCTCTCTCTCTCTCTCTTTACTTTAACAATAATTGCCATACTGCAATTACACACAAAGAGAAAGAGAGAGAGAGAGAGAGAGCGAGACAGAGAGAGAAAGAGCTAGCTAAGCTGTATGTGGTAAATGCAACATGAATATAACATTAAGTGTGGCATTTGAAATAATTGCAAAAAAAACGTTACATTTCACATTTCACTATGCTAAAAGCTAAATATTTGCGGTTAATATGTTATCGATAATATTGCATAATCGATAAATAATCAATTATATTGAAATGCTAATTAATTGCAATATGTTAAAGGTATTTATACTACGCATAGTAATGCAATAAAAAAAATTTATCGATTAATAAAATAAATTATCGATAACATTTTGAAAAGCAAAATAAATGCAAAAAAAATGCCTAAATTATACAATTCCAACAAAATTCAATTCAATTTGTGTTTAAATCGATATATTAACATATCGATAAATATATCGATATTATCGATCAATTATCGATAACATTTTGCAAAGCAAAATAAATGCAAAAAAAAATGCCTAAATTATACAATTCCAACAAAATTCAATTCAATTTGTGTTTAAATCGATATATTAACATATCGATAAATATATCGATATTATCGATAAATTATCGATAACATTTTAAAAAGCAAAATAAATGCAAAAAAATGCCTAAATTATACAATTCCAACAAAATTCAATTCAATTTGTGTTTAAATCGATATATTAACATATCGATAAATATATCGATATTATCGATAAATTATCGATAACATTTTGAAAAGCAAAATAAATGCAAAAAAAAATGCCTAAATTATACAATTCCAACAAAATTCAATTTAATTTGTGTTTAAATCTATATATCATCATCTCGATAAATATATCAAAATTATCGATAAATTTATTAAATTTTTCTAAAAAAATAAATTAAAAATAAAAAAAATATTATTTAGCCAAATGTCAAATAAATTACTATTTAAATCGATATATTAACATATCGATAAACATATCGAAATTATCGATAAACTAATTGCATTAAAAAAATCAAGTGCAACTAAAATTTAAATTAAAGTTTTTTGTTGTATTTGTTTGAACAAATACATTGTTTTGTATACTGTATATCGATACTGCATATCGATAACAAAGCAAAGCAAAAACTTTGAATACTTGGAAAACAACTTGTGGAGGGGAGGGGGTAAAATTTCTTTTGCAATTTAAGTAAATTAATTATAGACAGACAAGAAAAAGTTAAAGAAGTTCGTACGTCGACGTCGACGTCGATGTCGCTTATCGATAACGATTGTTGGAACTTGTGGCGTTTAGCCACAAAAGCCATGGAATAAGTAAACGCATAACTTAACTTTCAACTAGCAGCTAGCGGAGCGAGCAAAAGTCTTTTTAACTCTTTTGCCACTTTTGCCAACGGCTACTGTACGACGCTCTCTTTCTCTTTCTTTCTTTCACTCTCACTCTCTCTGTCTATTTATATATGCGTATATTGTATTGCCATCTCTTTCAGCTTGTCTAACATACATTCAAGTGCCTTTAAAGTGCCCCCATGCAAACTTTGAAATTGTTTTCGTTCAATTTGCAAACCAAACAGTGCTCACAACATTAAGGGCATTCCAAGGCGCCAACGGCATGTGGCTCAATGATGTTCCGGTGGGTTGAAAATGTTGAAAGTCGTCTAGCATACGGCATGTGGCATGAGCAAAAGAAGTTAGTTAAGTGCGTGGCATGTAAAACAATAGTAAATGAGAGAAGGAGAATGGAAGCAGGATTAGTTTTATTCTTGGCCGGAGCTAAGTTTTAACGCGTACAAAATAATTAACCAGCAAATAAAATTGTAGTCAAATTTATTAGAACAAGAACAAGAAGAAGAACAAGACAACAAGAAGTTGTATAAAAAAAAAATATGCTAGACTAAACTATACTCTATATAAAAATATAATTACGCTTGGATATTCAAATTGACAAATCGGACTTTTTATTTTTTTTATATTATTCTCACTCAATGTTCAAGTTATGTTTTTGAAACTTGTCATAAATGTTGCCTATAACGTTACGTTGCATAATAAATCAAAAAAAAACTGCAACGGAGCACTATAAGGTTTTGGAATTTACCGAAAAAAAACTTTGGAGTATACAGGTTTTTTTTATAAAATTTATAAAAATTCATAAAATTTATAAAAATTTATCAAATTATATTAAATTTAAACTGCAAAATATTTAAAATTGTCAGTTGTTATAGTATCTGTGTGAAGTTGTAGCTGTATCGTAGCATTAAATTATATAGAAATCATGAAACGTTTGCAGTTGAAAAATTGAGAAGATAAAAATTGAAATTTATTATTGCATATTTAATGTGTACATTGCCTACAGTTTATATATTGTATATATGATAAATACTTTGTATATATTTCACTTTGAGTTATGCATATGCTATATATACACTATAAATATATCAGATATATATATATATATATATATATATATATATTTTTTTTTTTGTATATATTTAAAATTCATATAAAGAATTTTTTTTTTCGATTTTTATATTTTATTTATTTTTTCTTTTGACTTCGGAAATGTTTCGTTGTTGATTTTTATACTATATATATAGAGGCTATATATCGTGTTATTGTTTAAGCATATATATATATATATATATATATATAATATTTAAATGTCTATGTGTATATATATATAGTATATATATATTTATTTTCTCTCTCTCAATTTTTTTTCAGCATTTTTTTTTTTTTTTTATTATTTATTTCAGCTGAAACATGCGAATGTTTGCTTTCAGTTTTATGAAAAGGAATCGTCGATGCCTTTTGTGACAGTTGTTGTCATTGTTGAAGTTGTTGCTGTTGTTGTTGCTGTTGTTGTTGTTGTTGTTATTCTTGTTGTTGTTGTGGTATTGACTCGCTGGCAGTCATTAAAAATATGAAATTTCATGTAAGAACACACATTGATGCTGCTGCCCAACAGCAGCAGCGACAGCGACACAGACAGCAATAGTAATGTCGACAGTATCAGAGGCGGATGAATGATACTGTACCGTGCGGGGTTAAAGCAATGAAAGAGACAAGAGAATAACAACCTGTGGCAGCAGGGGTTGGGGGGTTGGGGGGTTGGGGGGTAGAGAATGTTGTCACTTAAATGAATTACGCAGCGCCAATGCGTTCGGCTTGGCCAAAGCATTTTCATTTTTATTGGAAGCAAAAAAAAAAAAAAACAAAAAAATAAAAATGTTCCATGTTCGATGTTGCTATTGTGGGCGTGGCAGATATCGTATACATATTGATGTAGGCGTGGCATTTGCAAAAAAAAAAAGGCGTAATATGTTTTTCACATTTTTCGTACGTTTAATAATCCAGATGAGGCAATGGACAGACTCAGCATAAAGAACATGTACATGTATATATATATATATATATATATATAACAACGAAAGACAGAGAGAGATAGAGAGAGAGAGAGAGATAAAAATTGTGCGAGTGAGACAGACTGACACACACACACACAGAGTCAGAGTCAGATTTTTCGCATGTGTTTGTATTTTCTCCCGCAGTTATCTCTTACTGTGTGCTGTCTGTCTGGCAGGCAGGCAGGCAGGCAGGCAGGCAGGCAGGCTTGCATTCTGTTAGCATGCGATGATAAAGTCGATTAACTAGACTAGTCGACGACTAGTCGATAAATCATGCTAAGCAGCACTATGTGTGTGCTGTGTGTGCCTGTCTGTCTGTCTGTGTGTGTCTGTGCTGTGTTATATTAAAGCCGCTTAAACCATAAGCAGACATGGCCGAAACACCAATTGAAATTGACTATCAACTGTTTGAGGTTGATAACAATATAATAACTTTACCATATGATTAACAAATCGATAATTTATCGATTATGCTATATTCATTGAAATCGATTACTTTATATGCATGTGTTTTTTTATGTTTACTTTAAGAATTTAGTTGAATTTTGTGAAATTAATTTTGCATTAACTTTACAATTTGCAAAAGCGATAAATTATCGATAACTTTTTTTTTTGAGAATGTCATCATTAACTGGAACATATTTATACGCATTTATCGGTATTTCTGATAATTATTATCGATATATTTATGATAATTAGCGGTATATTTATGTTAATTATCGATAAATATTATCGATATATTTATGATAATTATCGATGCATATTTTTGTAATCGATAAATTTGTCGATAGATTATGTTATCAATACATTTGTCGATAAATTATGTTATCGATAAATTTATCGATAGATTATGTTATCGATAAATATTTATATCGATATTTATGATAATTATCGATAGTTATGATAATTACCGATAAGTATTTGTATCGATATTTATGATAATTATCGATACATATTTATATCGATCGATTACAAAGATAAATCTATCGATAAATTATGCAAAATGTGAAAGAGTCAAAAACCTATCGATAGGCATATTATTTTTTTACTATATTCGATAAAATGAATGCATATATTAATATATTTAATATATATATAAACGATAAATAAATCGATAAATATAAATGTATTAAATGTTTTCATGTTGAATAACTTTTGATTAACTAATACAGAGAGAGATACATGGACAACATGCATACAGCGACATACATACATACATACATATATTGGCAGTCAGCCGGCTGTCAGTCACTATCTGGCTATCGATTGCTATTAGTGACCTTATCTATTATCGATAAGCAATGGAGACACGCGTTGACAGCATGAACAATCCCATGGGTATGTTATTGAGCGCACGCCTCTGTTTCTTCACTCTCTTTCTATATAGAAGACAAAAGTTTCGACAATGTCCCCAAAAGAAGCTGTCAAAATTTGTGCGTTATTACATTTTACCGTTAGAACAGGTTACAAAAGGCAGGCAAAGAGTGTAAGAGATGGAAGATTGAAGGTGAGAAGTGGGAAAAGTTGGAAGTTAGGGGGTCGTCGTATGGGTCAACTATACATGGCACAGTGTTGGAGGCGGCATGGGGATGGGGAGCAGGCACAGTTGCACAAAATTGACAAAATATAAATAAAATATGGCACAAGGCACAAAGCGATGTGCGACAAAAATGACAAAAACAGACGTCGACGGCAGGTGAAAAAGGGTAAAAAAAAAAAACAGTTGAATGAATAGAGAAAAAGCAATAGATACATGATAGATAGCTCAGAGGGAGAGCGAAAGAGAGAGAGAGAGGGAGATTGAGATTGAGAAAGATGCGGACAGATGAGCCGTATTGAGAGGGAGCAAATATTGAGAGTGAGAGAGATATAGAGAGGGAGGAAATATTGAGAGTGAGAGAGATATAGAGAGAAGGGGGGGGCAGAGAAAAGGGAAAAATACTAAAGAGATTTATGAATAAGTAGTGAGAGATTTATGGCGAGAGAAAGAGAAGGGAGACAACATTTAGAAAAAAACGTAGAAAAAGCGAGAGATTAACAAAGAAGGAGAGACAGAGTCAGAGAGAACAAGTCAGAGAGACAGAGTAAGGGAAAGAGAAAAGGAGAGAGACATATAATGAGAGAAAGAAAGAAGCAGAGAGTACAGCAGAGTGAGAGTTAGAGCAGAGAAAGAGAGAGAGCAGAGAAGAGAGAGAGAGAGCAGAGAGAGAGAGAGAGAGCGAGAGAGAGAGAGAGCGAGCGAGAGAGAGAGAGAGAGAGAGAGAGAGAGAGAGAGAGAAAGAGAGAGATAGAGAGATAGAAAGAAAGAGAGAGAGAGAGAGAGAACGAGAGAAAGAAAGAGACAGCGAGTGTATCAGAGTGAGAATTCAAGCAAAGAGAATCCTCTCTGAGAAAACGGAAGATAGAGATTGACTGAGAGAGAGGAAGAGAGCCAGAGTGAGGGAAAATGAGAGAGAGAGAGAGAACGAGAGAAAGAAAGAGGCAGACAGTGCATCAGTGAAAGAATAAGAATCATAGAGACATAAGGCAGAGACATGGAGAGAGAGAGTTAGAAAGAGAGAGACAGAGAGAGAGAGAGAGAGAGAGAGAGAAGTGAGAGACAATAGGAAGCTGACAGTTGTAGCTGCAGCTTAACGCTAATGTTGCCTGAAAAGTATTGATACAAATGATATGAAGTCAGCAGCAGCAGAATGACAGTGAGACAGTCAGACACACACACATACACACACACACACATACATACACACACACACATACATACACGCATACATACACATATGTCTGTACATATGTATGTATATCTGCATACATAGACATAGACATAGACATAGACATATATGTAGACATATATAGCATAGATTCAATTGGCATTTAACAATGATGACGTAATTGATTTTTAAGCAAATATACTTTGTCAGCGCTAGCTATTCTATAGCAAAAATGAGATTTCTATCGCACTATACTCCCTCTCTCTCTCTCTCACTCTTTCACTCACTCTCTCTAGCAGTCGCAGTCGCTTGCGTTTGCCTTTGCAAAGTGCAAACAAGCCACATGCCGAGTGCTTGTTTAAAATCTTAGCTAAGCCAGTGCTCTCTCTCTCTCTATCTGTCTCTCTCTCTCTGCCACTGTGCCATCATACTGCCTGCTGCTTTTTGCCCATTCGCACTTCACATAAGTAAATCAAATAAAAGTAAAGAAACCAAAGCAGAAGAAGAAAATACATATAAAAGAATATATGAAAGAAAAAAAATAACTAAAACGTGCTGAAGGCTGCAGGTGTCTGTCTATATGCCAGAAAGAGACAGAGACAGAGACAGAGAGAGAGAGAGAGGTGAGGAGTTTGGCAGATAGATATAGAACTGTATGTGTTGTGTAGCCACTTTTGAGTGCTGCAGTAGCAGCAGCAACAACAGCAACAACAGCAACAACAGCAACGAGCCAAACGGGACATGCTTTATTTACACTTGGCCATACATCAACACACACACACACACACACACACAGAGAGAGACACACTCGAACAATGTGTAAAACGTGTGGAGAACAAACAAATGTCACCTAAAGACCATAAAAAAAATATAATAAAATAAAATAAAAATAAAAATAAAAACGTAAAAAAAAAAACAAAAACAGAATTAAACTCAATTTATTTTCAGCTAACCGAAGCTTACACTGTGCGAAAACAACGCATGTAAATTGCATGGAAATTCAAGAAAAAAAATTGTATTTATTTTTTTTTTTAATATTTTAGGTCCCTCTGTACCATACTCCCCTTCAGAAGGAACTGAATGATTCCGGCAAAAATTAAAATAACAAAAAAAAAATAAATAAATTTCTATAAAAAAAAAAAAACAAAAAAAAAAATAAAAGAAAATTTATTAAAAATTTTTGAATTTTTTTTTTTTTTTAATTTGATTTTAAAATCATAATTTTATTGCATGCTTATTTCTTCTATACAAAAGCTGTAAAATATTTATGCAAATTTCTAGAAGAATTTCTAAAGAATATTTCTAAGAATTTTCAAATTGATTTTCAAGTTGAAATTTATTTCTTGCAGTGTATTTTGCAAGTATTTTCATACTATACAAAAACTGTAAAATATTTAAGTAAATTTCCTAGAATTTTTAAAGAAAATTTTTAAGAATTTTCAAATTGATTTTCAAGTTGAAATTTATTTCTTGCAGTGTATGCAAATATTTAAAAAAAAAAAAAGAAACAGATGGTTAGCTAAGCTTAGAAAATGCTACACATGTTCAAGTGTAAGCATAAGATAATTTTGATAACTGCAGCATAAATCTGCGAATCTCTGTTAATTTCAAAATAAATTTAATTTGCTTTCCAAAATTTTTTTACTGTAAAATTTACAAAAATAAAAATTAATTTTTACGCTTCAAAAAAAAATAAATTAAAAGAAATAATAAAAATTTAAAAAAAAAAATTGTTTAATCTTCTGATAAATTTCAGACAGACAACGCAATGATATTTAAATTAATTATAAATTTTGCATAAAGTTATGCATTAAAATCGTAATCGCATTAAGTAAAGTCTAAATTTTTATCAATTTTATGCAAAATATTTGTAAATTTCTTAACGACAAACAGAAAAAAAAAAGAAAAGAAACTTCAAATAAATAGCAGAAAATGAGGATAATCATAAAGAAGAAGATGAAGATGATGAAGAAGAAGAAGAAGAAGCTGCTTAAGTGCACAAGCTACTTATAAATTTAGAGTGCTTTGAGTTTTGTGTTAGTGCTACACATGTGCTGCTATGTGTGTGTGTGTGTGTGTGGCATGTGGCAACATTAAGCTGCAATACAATACAACAGCTGCAATCTTAACCAAAAGTGGTAAATACTTATAACTACAAACAACTCAGTGAAAAACTAATGCTGCTGCTGCTGTTGCTACTACTGCTGCTGCTGCTATGTCTTAACAAATTTTTGCAGCTACTCAAAGAGCATACATTATATATGTAATACTAAAAGTAGATTTATATTTATATTTTTATATATATATATATCAACATCTTGAGCTAACGATACTCGACTATCATAATCCTGTTGAGAAACCCGATAAGATTTCTAATAATAGAAAAACGTAACAGCATAAAATTTACTTTAGCTCAACTATAGCTACAGCTACAGCTACATCTACAGCTACAAGCATCAAAAGCTCTTTTACTTTCAATCTTATTTCTATTCATTTCATATACAAAGCTTAAGGCTTATTAATAAACTACGCAAATCTATTTTCGGTCAGTTTAAGCAGTTAAGCTCAAACTAAAATAGTCGCTTTTATTATGTATTAAGTCATCGACCTGTAAAAAAAAAAAAAAAAAACCAAAACACACAAAACAAAACAACAACAAAATGAAAGCAAAATTAGCCAAAGATTTTATACATAACATTTTTTCATATAATATTATTATTTTTGTATCGATTGTTTCCTATAGGTAATACTAGTTATTTGATTTGAACGAAAATTTTTGGCAAAAAACATTCTTTAGTCTTTGTCGAATGCAAATTCCAAAAAATTCAATCATATAGCTAAGCAAATAGAAAAGTTATTCATACAAATACTCAATTTCCAAGATATCCTGTCTATGACAGCTATATAATATAGTTGTCTGATTTTAATCAAATTTGGCAAACATTGCTAAGTCTTTACGAAACATGAATTCAAAAAGTTACAAGCTTATAGCTTAGTAAACAAATAAGTTCTTCATACAAATGCTCAGTTTCCAAGATATCCTGTCTATGACAGCTATATGATATAGTTCTCCGATTTTATTAAAATTTCACAGACATTGTTTAGGCTCTACTAAACATGAAATCTGAAAATTTCAAGCTCATAAATAAGCAAACAGAAAAGTTTTTCATATAAACACTCAATTTCCAACAGATCCTGTCTATGACAGCTATATGATATAGTTGTCTGATTTTAATAAAATTTGGCAAACATTGCTAAGTCTTTACTAAACATGAATTCAAAAAGTTTCAAGCTTATAGCTAAACAAACAGAAACGTTCTTCATATAAAAACTCAATTTCCAACATATCCTGTCTATGACAGCTATATAATATAGTTCTCCAATTTTAATAAAATTTCACAGACATTGTTTAGGCTCTACTAAACATGAAATTTGAAAATTTCAAGCATATAGCTAAACAAACAGAAAAGTTCTTCATATAAATACACAATTTCCAACAGATCCTGTCTATGACAGCTATATGATATAGTTGTCTGATTTTAATCAAATTTCGCAGACATTGTTTGGGCTTTACGAAACATGAAATCTGAAAATTTCAAGCATATAGCTAAACAAACAGAAAAGTTTTTCATACAAATACACAATTTCCAACAGATCCTGTCTATGACAACTATATGATATAGTTGTCTGATTTTAATCAAATTTCGCAGACATTGTTTAGGCTCTACTTGACATAAAATTTGAAAGTTTGAAGCTCATATCTAAGCAAACCAAAAACTTCTTCATACAAAGACACAATTTCCAACAGTTTCTGAGTGAGGAACCTTACAATTTTTTACAGATTAAAGCATTTCTATGACTTAAAGCAGTTCAACAATTGAACAATATTAAAATTGTGAATTTAAAATCCATTACTGATGATGCAGATCATTATAATTATAAAGTGAATAAACGTCAGCAATATATGAGAAAACGTACACACAGTGCTTAAATATCAAATATATCAATGTTACTTTATGTATGTTTATTTCAAAATTGCTGACTGCAAGACCATGTGTATAATGTAATGTTGAAATGAAACAATAAACTTTAAGCCTACAATTAGTGTGCATTACGTACGGTTGTACGTATACGTAATCTCTACATGAACCAATGCTAATGGTTTTATGTATTTGTGTCGACTGCTGCTTGTTGCCTAGAGACAATGCTACGCCAAATTGCATTTACACACACAGAGAGAGAGAGAGGTATACATATCATTTATCCAAGTCTAATCTGCATAGCGGCGCAATTGCAATTGCTGCTGAGTATCAAGCGGCTTATGGCATATTAAAATATCAATCAAGTGCAACATTTGCCAAAAAAAAAAAATTTTAAATCTTTACCTACGACATGCAAAATTTTTCTCAGCTTTTCCCCTGCATAATTTTATTATTATTTTTTATGTTAAAAAAAAAATAAAAAAAAAAATATTTTGAAGTAAGCAAACAACAAAATTCAAAGCCAAATTTTCACTCTCAATTTTTTCTTTTTTTTGTATAAATTTTCAAATATCTAAAAAAAAATTGCAACAACTTTGTTTTTTTTTGTTATCTTTAACTTGTTTTTGTTATTTTTATTTTGCTTGCTTCTTTTTTTTTTGGCTGCTAGCTGTTAAAAGTTTGCTTTAGGCTTCTTTTTGCTGTGCTTAAAATTTTCCCCACACAAAAAGTCAGCACAAAAACAACAGAAAAAAAATCATAAAAATATACAAATGTAAGACAAGACACATTCACACACACACTCACACACATTTAATAATCATTTACTTGTTTTAAATATTTATTTCTTTGTCAATTGCATTTATATAATTTTAATTATTTTTATTTTATTTTAATTTTTTTTATTATTAAATTATTTAATGTTAATAATAATAATATATGTATATGTAAATAAATAATAAATAATATAAAAAATATAATAAAAAATTATTGTTGCTCATCTCAAAAATTTCAAAATGTTAAAAAAACTGAAATTATTAAATTATTTAATATACTAAGATTTTTTAATTTTTTTTATATATATAAATTATTTTATTGATTTATAATTAAATAATAATAATAATTTATATATACAAAAAAATTAAAAAATTTTGTATATAAAAAAATTTAATAATTTCAGTTTTTCAACATTTTGAAATTTTTGAGATGAGCAAGAATAATTTTTTTTATATTTTTTATATTATTTATTATTTATTTACATATACATATATTATTATTATTAAAATTAAATAATTTAATAATAAAAAAAATTAAAATAAAATAAAAATAATTTTAAATTATATAAATGCAATTGACAAAGAAATAAATATTTAAAACAAGTAAATGATTATTAAATACTAAGAAAATTAATTTATTTAATTTTAATTAAACAACAATAAAGTTTAATAAAATAATTTATATATATAAAAAAAATTAAAAACTTTTAATTTAAAATTTAATAATTTCAGTTTATTTTTACATTTTGAAATTTTCGAGATGAGCAACAATAATTTTTTATTATTTTTTTTTTATTATTTATTTACATATACATATATTATTATTATTAACATTAAATAATTTAATAATAAAAAAATTTAAAATAAAATAAAAATAATTAAAATTATATAAATGCAATTGACAAGGAAATAAATATTTAAAACAATTAAATAATTATTAAATACTAAGAAAATTAATAAACTAATTTTTAATTAAATAATAATAATAATTTATATATACAAAAAAAAAATAAAAATTTTTGTATATAAAAAAATTTAATAATTTCAGTTTTTTTTCACATTTTGAAATTTTTGAGATGAACAAGAATAATTTTTTTTTACATAATTTATTATTTATTTACATATATATTATTATTATAATAATTATTATTTATATTATTTTTATTCATGATTTGATTTTTATTACAATATTAATATTTTAATGTTTTATCTAATAAATTTGGTAAATATCATAAAAACAACAATTATTATAATATTTTTATCGCTTTTACTGTTGTTGCTGGTGGAGACAGTTTGGGCAAAAGTCGTAAACTGTTTTATAAAGTGTTTTTGGCAATGTTTATGCCTTTTGTCTCTCTATCTTTATGAAGTCTATGCATAAGTTTTGTTTGTCCATAGTTTGTCGACATTTGTCAACACACTTATTGTGTGTGTGTTGTGTGTATGTGTGTGTGTGTGTGTGTTTGCACGAGTTGATTTTATCCTTTGCTGTTGCTGCTTTTGCTGTTGCCATTTTGCGTTTATTTACTTAACCGGCGCCACGTTGCGTATACGTGATCTTGGTTGAGAAACGTAGAGCACCTGCAGCCACAAGCCTAACAAACACACACACACACACACACACACGAGAGACAGAGACAGCGACAGCTTTTGTTCACTTTTGTTAACTCGATTGTTATTGTTGCCAAATGTTGTACAAGTTCTGCACGTTTCAAAATCTTCTTCTTCTTCATCTTGTTGTTGTTGTTGTTGTTGTTATTTTTGTTCTTTTATCTGCTGCTACTGCTTCGTTGTCGTTAGTATTTTCACCACAGTAAATGTTGTAAGAGCAAAGAGCATTTGAATTTTAGCTTTACTCTTAACCCGGCAAAACGATGCTGACTTTGTCAAACTTCGGTTCTTGTCGTGCGCGCGCACACACACACACACACATATACACAGAGAGACAAACGAACGCAAAACGGATGCTGACTGTTTGCTCCATTGAACGAAACACAAAAGTGTTCGACGTCGTCGTCGTCAATGTCGATGTCGTACAACTTCTTCGTGCTTATGCTTATGCTCGGTAATTCCCAAACACACATACTGTATATGTATGTGTCTGTGTGTGTGTGTGTATGTGTGTGTGACACAGGCACAGTTACTATCTTCATGGGATGAATCTCGCAGTCTGGAGCCGCAGTCTGTTTTCAATACGGGCGTCAAACGGTCGTCGAGCACGGGCCAAAACAAAAAGAACAAAAAAAAAAAAAACAGATAAAACACAAGCGCTGAGAATTTAGCTAGAAATAATAAACGGCTAAGACAACAACAACAACAATAAAATCTAACAAAATAATAACAACATCAAGCAGCATCTACAAAAAAAAAAAAAAACAATAAAATAAAATAATTTAATAAAAAATAAAAATAAAATAAATATAAAAAATTCTTTTTGCCGACGACAACGCGCGCTAAAAACTCAAAAAAAAAAAACCAAACAAAATAAATTTTTTTTTTTAATTTTTTTTTTACTTCATAAAACAAAAAAAAAACAGAAAAAAATAAACAATTTTTTTCATGTGCTGTTAAGTGTTAAAAATCTCAAAAAAAAGGAAGAAGAAAAAAATAAATTTTAAGCTTGAAAATTTGTAAATAAAAATAAAAAAAAATATTGAAATTTTTGTTAATAAGCGCCAAGAAAAAAGTAAACAGAAAAAGTTTGGCGGTAAATGTTAAATATGTAAAAAAAAAAAGAAATGTCTGCGTGTGTGTGTGAGTGTGTGTGTGAGTGTGTCTTGTCTTACATTTGTATATTTTTATGGTTTTTTTTCTGTTGTTTTTGTGCTGACTTTTTGTGTGGGGGAAAATTTTAAGCACAGCAAAAAGAAGCCTAAAGCAAACTTTTAACAGCTAGCAGCCAAAAAAAAAAAGAAGCAAGCAAAATAAAAATAACAAAAACAAGTTAAAGATAACAAAAAAAAAAAACAAAGTTGTTGCAATTTTTTTTTAGATATTTGAAAATTTATACAAAAAAAAAAAAAAAAGAAAAAATTGAGAGTGAAAATTTGGCTTTGAATTTTGTTGTTTGCTTACTTCAAAATATTTTTTTTTTTATTTTTTTTTTAACATAAAAAATAATAATAAAATTATGCAGGGGAAAAGCTGAGAAAAATTTTCCATGCCGTAGGTAAAGATTTAAAATTTTTTTTTTTGGCAAATGTTGCACTTGATTGATATTTTAATATGCCATAAGCCGCTTGATACTCAGCAGCAATTGCAATTGCGCCGCTATGCAGATTAGACTTGGATAAATGATATGTATACCTCTCTCTCTCTCTGTGTGTGTAAATGCAATTTGGCGTAGCATTGTCTCTAGGCAACAAGCAGCAGTCGACACAAATACATAAAACCATTAGCATTGGTTCATGTAGAGATTACGTATACGTACAACCGTACGTAATGCACACTAATTGTAGGCTTAAAGTTTATTGTTTCATTTCAACATTACATTATACACATGGTCTTGCAGTCAGCAATTTTGAAATAAACATACATAAAGTAACATTGATATATTTGATATTTAAGCACTGTGTGTACGTTTTCTCATATATTGCTGACGTTTATTCACTTTATAATTATAATGATCTGCATCATCAGTAATGGATTTTAAATTCACAATTTTAATATTGTTCAATTGTTGAACTGCTTTAAGTCATAGAAATGCTTTAATCTGTAAAAAATTGTAAGGTTCCTCACTCAGAAACTGTTGGAAATTGTGTCTTTGTATGAAGAAGTTTTTGGTTTGCTTAGATATGAGCTTCAAACTTTCAAATTTTATGTCAAGTAGAGCCTAAACAATGTCTGCGAAATTTGATTAAAATCAGACAACTATATCATATAGTTGTCATAGACAGGATCTGTTGGAAATTGTGTATTTGTATGAAAAACTTTTCTGTTTGTTTAGCTATATGCTTGAAATTTTCAGATTTCATGTTTCGTAAAGCCCAAACAATGTCTGCGAAATTTGATTAAAATCAGACAACTATATCATATAGCTGTCATAGACAGGATCTGTTGGAAATTGTGTATTTATATGAAGAACTTTTCTGTTTGTTTAGCTATATGCTTGAAATTTTCAAATTTCATGTTTAGTAGAGCCTAAACAATGTCTGTGAAATTTTATTAAAATTGGAGAACTATATTATATAGCTGTCATAGACAGGATATGTTGGAAATTGAGTTTTTATATGAAGAACGTTTCTGTTTGTTTAGCTATAAGCTTGAAACTTTTTGAATTCATGTTTAGTAAAGACTTAGCAATGTTTGCCAAATTTTATTAAAATCAGACAACTATATCATATAGCTGTCATAGACAGGATCTGTTGGAAATTGAGTGTTTATATGAAAAACTTTTCTGTTTGCTTATTTATGAGCTTGAAATTTTCAGATTTCATGTTTAGTAGAGCCTAAACAATGTCTGTGAAATTTTAATAAAATCGGAGAACTATATCATATAGCTGTCATAGACAGGATATCTTGGAAACTGAGCATTTGTATGAAGAACTTATTTGTTTACTAAGCTATAAGCTTGTAACTTTTTGAATTCATGTTTCGTAAAGACTTAGCAATGTTTGCCAAATTTGATTAAAATCAGACAACTATATTATATAGCTGTCATAGACAGGATATCTTGGAAATTGAGTATTTGTATGAATAACTTTTCTATTTGCTTAGCTATATGATTGAATTTTTTGGAATTTGCATTCGACAAAGACTAAAGAATGTTTTTTGCCAAAAATTTTCGTTCAAATCAAATAACTAGTATTACCTATAGGAAACAATCGATACAAAAATAATAATATTATATGAAAAAATGTTGTGTATAAAATCTTTGGCTAATTTTGCTTTCATTTTGTTGTTGTTTTGTTTTGTGTGTTTTGGTTTTTTTTTTTTTTTTTTACAGGTCGATGACTTAATACATAATAAAAGCGACTATTTTAGTTTGAGCTTAACTGCTTAAACTGACCGAAAATAGATTTGCGTAGTTTATTAATAAGCCTTAAGCTTTGTATATGAAATGAATAGAAATAAGATTGAAAGTAAAAGAGCTTTTGATGCTTGTAGCTGTAGATGTAGCTGTAGCTGTAGCTATAGTTGAGCTAAAGTAAATTTTATGCTGTTACGTTTTCTATTATTAGAAATCTTATCGGGTTTCTCAACAGGATTATGATAGTCGAGTATCGTTAGCTCAAGATGTTGATATATATATATATAAAAATATAAATATAAATCTACTTTTAGTATTACATATATAATGTATGCTCTTTGAGTAGCTGCAAAAATTTGTTAAGACATAGCAGCAGCAGCAGTAGTAGCAACAGCAGCAGCAGCATTAGTTTTTCACTGAGTTGTTTGTAGTTATGAGTATTTGCCACTTTTGGTTAAGATTGCAGCTGTTGTATTGTATTGCAGCTTAATGTTGCCACATGCCACACACACACACACACACATAGCAGCACATGTGTAGCACTAACACAAAACTCAAAGCACTCTAAATTTATAAGTAGCTTGTGCACTTAAGCAGCTTCTTCTTCTTCTTCTTCATCATCTTCATCTTCTTCTTTATGATTATCCTCATTTTCTGCTATTTATTTGAAGTTTCTTTTCTTTTTTTTTTTTCTGTTTGTCGTTAAGAAATTTACAAATATTTTGCATAAAATTGATAAAAATTTAGACTTTACTTAATGCGATTACGATTTTAATGCATAACTTTATGCAAAATTTATAATTAATTTAAATATCATTGCGTTGTCTGTCTGAAATTTATCAGAAGATTAAACAATTTTTTTTTTTAAATTTTTATTATTTCTTTTAATTTATTTTTTTTTGAAGCGTAAAAATTAATTTTTATTTTTGTAAATTTTACAGTAAAAAAATTTTGGAAAGCAAATTAAATTTATTTTGAAATTAACAGAGATTCGCAGATTTATGCTGCAGTTATCAAAATTATCTTATGCTTACACTTGAACATGTGTAGCATTTTCTAAGCTTAGCTAACCATCTGTTTCTTTTTTTTTTTTTAAATATTTGCATACACTGCAAGAAATAAATTTCTATTTGAAAATCAATTTGAAAATTCTTAGAAATTTTCTTTAGAAGTTCTAGAAATTTGCTTAAATATTTTACTGCTTTTTGTATAGTATGAAAATACTTGCAAAATACACTGCAAGAAATAAATTTCAACTTGAAAATCAATTTGAAAATTCTTAGAAATTTGCTTTAGAAATTCTTCTAGAAATTTGCATAAATATTTTACAGCTTTTGTATAGAAGAAATAAGCATGCAATAAAATTATGATTTTAAAATCAAATTAAAAAAAAAAAAATTCAAAAATTTTTAATAAATTTTCTTTTATTTTTTTTTTGTTTTTTTTTTATAGAAATTAATTTTTTTTTTTTTTTATTTTCGCTGGAATCATTTAGTTTCTTCTGGAGGGGAGTATGGTACAGAGGGACCTAAAATAATAAAAAAAAAAAAATAATTAAAAAAAAACAAATTTTTTTTCTTGAATTTCTATGAAATTTACAAGCATTCTTTTCGCACAGTGTAAGCAAAAGTGTATTTTAAGCTTCGGTTAGCTGAAAATAAATTGAGTTTAATTCTGTTTTTGTTTTTTTTTTACGTTTTTATTTTTATTTTATTTTATTTTATTTTATTATTTTTTTTTTATGGTCTTTAGGTGACATTTGTTTGTTCTCCACACGTTTTACACATTGTTCGAGTGTGTCTCTCTCTGTGTGTGTGTGTGTGTGTGTGTGTTGATGTATGGCCAAGTGTAAATAAAGCATGTCCCGTTTGGCTCGTTGCTGTTGTTGCTGTTGTTGCTGTTGTTGCTGCTGCTACTGCAGCACTCAAAAGTGGCTACACAACACATACAGTTCTATATCTATCTGCCAAACTCCTCACCTCTCTCTCTCTCTCTGTCTCTGTCTCTGTCTCTTTCTGGCATATAGACAGACACCTGCAGCCTTCAGCACGTTTTAGTTATTTTTTTTCTTTCATATATTCTTTTATATGTATTTTCTTCTTCTGCTTTGGTTTCTTTACTTTTATTTGATTTACTTATGTGAAGTGCGAATGGGCAAAAAGCAGCAGGCAGTATGATGGCACAGTGGCAGAGAGAGAGAGACAGATAGAGAGAGAGAGAGCACTGGCTTAGCTAAGATTTTAAACAAGCACTCGGCATGTGGCTTGTTTGCACTTTGCAAAGGCAAACGCAAGCGACTGCGACTGCTAGAGAGAGTGAGTGAAAGAGTGAGAGAGAGAGAGAGGGAGTATAGTGCGATAGAAATCTCATTTTTGCTATAGAATAGCTAGCGCTGACAAAGTATATTTGCTTAAAAATCAATTACGTCATCATTGTTAAATGCCAATTGAATCTATGCTATATATGTCTACATATATGTCTATGTCTATGTCTATGTCTATGTCTATGTATGCAGATATACATACATATGTACATATGTGTATGTATGCGTGTATGTATGTGTGTGTGTGTATGTATGTGTGTGTGTGTGTGTGTGTGTGTGTGTCTGACTGTCTCACTGTCATTCTGCTGCTGCTGACTTCATACATTTGTATCAATACTTTTCAGGCAACATTAGCGTTAAGCTGCAGCTACAACTGTCACTTCCTATTGTCT
>JBAMBR010006519.1:0-26034 GCA_037044475.1 Zaprionus obscuricornis | reverse complement strand
TATATACTATATAGAAAGTTTAGATAAAGTTTATTCCAAACCTACGACTGACGCTACATGTTACTCACAAAGCTAACATAGCTACCCTGCATGTTTTGCTATGGCATATGTAAAGGTATTTTCACTTTTTGCTAGTTTCTTAGCAGCTTAACATATTCCAACGGTAAAGATATATACATAATGTCAGCAAAATTCAAAGAATTTCTATATATTTTATGCTGTGATATTATCAAGGATATATTTTTTTATTTTTATTTTATTTATTTCTTTAAATATTGATTATATTATATTTAAGTAAATTTTTTTTTTTACAGTTATTCACCGCCCGCAGCGCTTATAACCGCAACAATTTATGCTGAAACTCATGTTTTTTTTATATAAGTTGCAAATCCATCAAAATTAATTTATTTTATTTAATTTTTTTTTCAGTATTGTTTTAAACGTTGAGCAAAATGGGTTTTCAAGAGGAACTTGAAAATATTTGGGCTACTTTAAATCAAGTTGATGAACATCTAAATATACCATTAATTTATGTTGCTATTCCATTAGCAATTGGTACAATAATATTTAGTGTTACATGCTGCTATTTTTGCATCAAAGCCTGTAGACAACGACCAGAAATACATATTGTGCCTACATTTAGACCAACTGTACGTCCAAGGGATCCCATTTACAGACGCAAAGAGTTACCAGCTGCTGATAATGATGAGAATTCACCTAGTGGCAGTAATAGAAGAGCAGAGACTGAAACAATTGTACAGATGGATGAGGAAGCTTTAAATAAAATAAATGCTAGATATAAGCAGCGTAACTATCGTTTGCCAAAGTAAATAAATGTTGTATGAAAACTTATATGAGTGCATGTATACAGCAAGCAGCTTCAAAATGCTACTTAAAATGTGAACGTGCATGAAAAGTGCAAAAAGAGTGTGAAGATTGGGGGAATTTTTGGGGGAATATCTTGTGGAGCGCCCTGTGTACGGCAGGTAATAAATTTGTCAGTTCCTGTTGATGCTTGTTGCTGCTGCTGTTGATGCTGCTGTTGTTGTTGTTCGTGTTGTGCTGACATTTCTTTTCATGAACCGCAAAATTTAGCGTCTTTTGCTGCACATTTTGATGGCCATCAGGCGCAGTACAAAATGTGCTAATAAATGGCATTTGACATTTTCATTTTACTGACAAAAATTTAAACTTAACAATTTTTATTTTATGCCTTAAATGAAAATAAAATAAATCTAGAAAATTTTAATTTGTAAAGAGTGTGAAAAAATATAAAAAAAGTTTTGTTTGCTATTTAAAAAAAAAAAATAAAATTTATATATATTTCTTTTGTGACTAATGCGACGTCAAAGTAAATTTAATTTGTATTTGTTTTTTTTTTTCTACTATTAATTGAATTATTTATAAAATAAAAGCAAAAAGTTTTTTTTTTTGTTGTATTGATAATGAATCATAAGTTGCTATAATGTAATAAAAATGTTTAGTAGAACTTAGCAAACAATTTGCTTAATTTGACAAGCATTTATTTATTTATTTTTTTTTTTTTTTTTGCACAAAAGTTTAGCACGTGCAAAATAGAATTATTTAATTAATTGAAACAAGTTTATTTAGTATGCTTTTAAATAGTTTACCCCTTTTACTTTTGGCCAAATGCAGACGCTAAAATAATTTACGACATCAACTAGTTTCATTGAAAAATCCAAAACCCAAGAAATGTTCTGGTCTGCCTGCTGGCAGCTGGCTGTTGGCTGCTAGTGATGGTTGGGCATGTTAGATGCCATCGAAATGCTCCCAGTTGGAAAATTAGTTTAAAAATACGTTTGCTAAAGCAAACGTACATGCATACGTACATATATAAAAAAAAAAAAAAAAAAAAAAAAAAAAAAACAGCAGCAGCAGCAGCAGCATCAGAATAGCGCAGGAAGTTGCAAAGCTAACACTAAGACTGTGCTGTCTGCGCAGTATTTCTTGTTGCTTGTATTTCAATTTTTTGACTATACACTAACACAGTGTCTCTTGCATTTAACAGGCAGTTGGTAAGAATTTAAAAAATTATTATTGTTATATATTCTTGAAGACTTTCTAACAAAATAAAAATAAAATTAAAATATAAATAAAAATAAAAAAAAAAATAAAAATAAATAAATTTACCAGATGAATTACAGTACTATATAAAATTGAATTATTGCATATATTTATCAGTTATATATAGAATTATATATTCTGATGCAATATAGTAAGTTTTGCCGATATAAATATTTTAAACAAAAAAAAAATAAAAATAAAATAAAAATAAAAAAAAAAAAATTAAAAAAATAAATAAATTTTAATAAATTTACCAGATGAATTGTAGTACTATATATGATTAAATTATAGCAAAATCAGTTATATATATCAGTTATATATATAGAATTATATATACTAAAACAATATAGTAAGTTGTGCCTATATAAATATTTAAAAAAAAATAAATAAGATAAATAAATAAAAAAGAAAAATAAACTAAATAAATTTATAAATTTTTATAAATTTACCAGATGAATTGTAGTACTATATATAATTGAATTATAGCAATATTTATCAGTTATATATAGAATTACATCATCTTGACCAATATAGTAAGTTGTGCCGATATAAATATTTTGAACAAAAAAAATAAAATAAAATAAAATAAAATAATAATAAAAAAATGATAAAAAATAAATAAATTTTAATAAAAATTACCAGATGAATTGTAGTACTACATATAATTAAATTAATCAGTTAATCAATTAATCAGCAATATATATCAGTTATATATAGAATTATATCTACTGGAACAATATAGTAAGTTGTGCCGATTTAAATATTTTTAACAAGAAAATAAATAAATAAATGGCAAAGAAAAATAAACTAAATAAATTTATAAATTTTTATAAATTTACCAGATGAATTATAGTACTACATATAATTGAATTATAGGAATATTTATCAGTTAAATATAGAATTATATCTTCTGGAACAATATAGCAAGTTTTGCCGATCTAAATATTTTTTACAAAAAAAAAAAAAAATAAATAAAAAAGAAAAATAAACTAAATAAATTTATAAATTTTCCAGATGAATTGTAGTACTATATATAATTAAATTATAGCCAGATTAATCAGTTATATATACAATATTAAATTTATCTACATAAATCAACTGACCTGCCATATAAAAGTGTAAGCAAACTTCGTTGTCACGTCAAGTTTCTATATTTAGTTTTCGTTTAAGTGTTTTGTATGGCATAAAAAAATTCACTTTACTAGCAATTTTGCCACTTACCGCATGCCACATGCCGCATGCCACACGCCGCTTGGGCAGTTCAATAAAAAGTGACCCAAAAAAAAAAAAAATGAAGAAGATGAGAAACTTGAGCGTGAAAATGCTCAATAAAATTTCGTGTTTTACAATTTTATTATGTGACGCCTGTCGCGTCTTGTGGCGTCTCGCTGCAGTATCAAATATTTAATAAAACATTTCGAAATGTTTCGAAATACTTTTGTTGCTGTTGCTGTTATTGCTAGCCAATAGCCACGTACTGTTGTATATGTTGCTCTTGTTGCTGCCACATTGTTCGCTTTGTCGCTTAAGTAATTGCATTTTAGTGGACAAACGTTGCATGCAACTTGTGCGAAACCTTTAAATCATTCAACCTTCCACCATTTAGCCATTGTTTATCTTGCGACCATAAATTAACGCATTACCCATTTCTGCTGCTGCTGCTTGCTACTGCTTCTGCTGTTGCTGCTGTTGCAAAACAGGCATCGAACTGTTTGCATTTCGACCGTTGCATTTGGCCGTACAGCTGCTGCCATCAAAGTCGTGGCCATTGTGAGGTTTACACACTTGCGGTTATGCTACACCACAATCGAAGTTGACCGCGCCCACGAAAAACTCCCTTGGATCATTAATTGTTCTGCTGCTATTGCTGCTATTGAACAAGCAGATGGACAAGCGAATAAGCAGCAGCAGCAGTAGCAAAAGTAGTTGAAAAATAAGAAGAAGAAGCAGAAGAAGAAACAGCAAGCAAGCAAATTGTGGCATAAAAGTTTTGCTTCACATTTTGTTTGATTTACTCGTTGCCAGGCTCTTCAAACTTTTGTTCATTTTGCCCCCTCCCATCCCCCCACTTCCATGGCTAACGACTCTTTGTCTCCTCGTAATGAGCCAATTTAGTTGCATTGAACGCATTTTTGGCAGAATTTTGAAATTGGCCCTGGTCTACTTGGTCTACAACACTTGAGAACTTGGCCAATGAAAATAGTCTAGGCAATGCTTTGAAATGTTAAGTAGTTGCACTTGGTGTCAACAAAATTTTTGGCCATTCGATGTACAGACATGAATGAATTGCACTGCATACGTGTACATATGCATGTGTCATACATATACATACACATATGGCATTTATGGCAACAGTTTTGTGTGGAAATTGTGCTAAAGATTTAAGCAATGGTCACAGAAGTTGCACATTATAATTAAGTATGTGAACTAATTAAAGCAACAGTTTTGAATATTTTCAATTGAAATAATATTCAAATATTGCTAGATTTATTTAATTTTATTTTCATAGATAAATTTTAATAGAAATTAAATAATAAAATTATAAAATTATGCAAAAATAATTTAAATATTAAATTAAAATATATTTATTTAGAGAAATATTTATAAAATTGTATTTTTAATTTATTTATATTTATGCAAAAATAAGTCAAATATTTTATACAAATTTTAAAATTAATTTTTAAATATTTAATAATTTTAGTATTTCATAATAAAATTAGTTTTCAGCAAAAAATGAAAAAAAAAATCTTTAAAAATATTTTTAAAATCTGTAGTTCGATAAATTTCAATATAAAACTTAAAACTCTATTTTTCATTTATTTATTTTTATAAATAAATTATGATAAAAATTAAATGATTCAAAAATAAATCAAATATTAATTTCAAATATTTTATAAATATTTTAAATTCAATTTTTAAATAATATTTATATTTATATATATTTATATTTTTTTATATTTATACAAAAATAAGTCAAATATTTTATAAAAATTTTAAAATTAATTTTTAAATATTTAATAATTTTAATATTTAATTTTAAAATTAGTTTTCAATAAAAATGCAAAAAAAATCTTTAAAAATATTTTGAAAATCTATAATTCGATAAATTTCAATATAAAACTTAAAACTCTATTTTTTTCATTTATTTATTTAATAGATAAATTTTAATAAAAATTAAATGATGCAAAAATAAGTCAAATATTTATTTCAAATATTTTATAAAGATTTTAAAATCAATTTTTAAATAATATTTATATTTTTTTTATATTTATGCAAAAATAAGTCAAATATTTTATACAAATTTTAAAATTAATTTTTAAATATTTAATGATTTTAGTATTTCATATTAAAATTAGTTTTCAATAAAAAATGCAAAAAAAAATCTTTAAAAATATTTTGAAAATCTGTAATTCGATAAATTTCAATATAAAACTAAAAACTATATTTTTTATTTATTTATTTTCATAGATAAATTTTGTTAAAAATTAAATGATGCAAAAATAAGTCAAATATTAATTTCAAATATTTTATAAACATTTTAAAATCAATTTTTAAATATTTAAATATTATTTTAAATAAATATTAAATATTTTTATATTATTTAAAACATTTATTAATAATTTTTTAAAAATCTAAAATTAATATATAATTTTGTAAATTATTTTGCAATTAAACATTTTTTTTTTTTAATTTTGAAAGCATATTTCAAAATATTTTTAAAATTTTTAATGCCATAAATTTTGATAGAAAACTCAAAACTGTACTTTAAATAATATAAACAATATTTAAAAGTGTTTTAATAAAATATTTTTAAAAATAAATAATATAAAAAAATATTAAATTCATTAAATAAATATATTAAATATAATATAATATAATATAATATATATATAATAAAATTAATAATACATAATTGTAAACCATTTTTAAAGCAAATATTTTTAAAAATATTTATTTATTTAATAATTATATTTGTTACAATTAAAAATTATAAAAAAGAAAAATTATAATATATGAAATATTTGTTTTTTTTTTTGTAAATCTTCCGTCTGTTTATTATTTCTTTTGCTTAACTGACATTAGATACTTGCGACAGGCATCGAGTGAATGACGTTTAAGGTAACATTCTTGACTAAAATATTTGCCACATTGGCCACACTGATGTTCCCAACAATGATGCCCCATGGTGCGTTGATGTGAACGTAAATTCGAACTGCAATTGCAAATAATAATTAAAAATAAAAATAAAAAATATAAAAGAAAAACAAAGACAAACCGATCAGCAAATGATTTTTGACAATTCTGTTCGGGACAAACAAATGGCTTTTCACCAGTATGAATACGTTTGTGTGCAACCAACATCCATGAATGATCAAATATTTTATTACAATCATCACATGCAAAATGTTCACCAGGCAATTTAAAACGACGACGATCACGTATCTTTTTTACCACTGACTCCTCTTCTTTCTTGGGTTCTGTCTGTTCCTTTTTATATTCAAGTCTTGCTGCTTTACAGGCACGCATCACTGGCACTTTTAATATTGGCGGTTCAGTATCAACTTTACGTACACGTCCTCTTGTCTTAGTCATAACTTTAATTATGCCAGTTTTAGTATCAGAAATTTTCTTATCATTAACTGTTGGTATTTCTTGGCCATAAGGTATTACTTCCCATATGGTATGACTAAATCCATTACCTGGATTTTCTTCAAGTGCCATTAATTGTATATCAGATAAATCTTCCATGCGACGTCGTTCCACAATGGAAACATCATTGCCCATACGCCAATCAGTGCTTGGCTCATCGTAGCCATAATGATAAGTTTTGCCTGTAGCTTTCTTAGCAGTTGCAGATATTTTAAATTGTGTTTTAGCATTAATCACTTTATGTATTGGTCGTGGCATTGGTGTCATATCAGGTATACGGCGACAAACATCTACGATTGCATAGCATAATGCTATAAAATATTAAATGTAAAAGTATTTTTTTTAGCTTACCTTCATATTTGTCATAGAAATGTTTTAGTTTATTATTATAACGATTTGAGAAAAAACTGCGAAAATGACTTGGCATTATGTTCATTTATTAATTGAATAACACTGTTTGCCACTTAGTTTCTTTAGCTTTAAGTATGCTAAACAAACCAAATCAAAATTCTTTTGTACTGACAAATATTGCAGAGCCTGCTGCCTGCTGCTTGTTGTTTGTTTGTTTTTTTTTTTCTTGGTCTAAGTTATAAAAAATTCTTGTGCATGCTGCATAGTCTGCAACAGTTGTACAACACTTATATAAAACTGCATTATGAAGCACTAGTTTTTTTTTTTTTGCTTCTCTTTGGCTTTGTTTCATTTTTAATTTGTATTTTTCAAGTATTAAGTTTTGTATGCAGCTTAAAAATCGATTGCCATGGCTTAAGCTTAAAATTTGCTGCATTTTCATATATAGCTTAAATTCTTCAAAAAAAAAAAAAAATTATCTTTACTTTAAGCAGTTGGCCGTGATTTCTGTCTGCTGTGTGCAAAGTTTAAAGCAGAGCTAAAAAAAAAACAACATTTATTTATTTTCTTGAAATGGCGTTCAGGAGGCCACTTAACGTGGAAAACACTTGAACAATTTTCTTGTTAACAATTTTTTTTTTTTTTTTTTGCCAGAATGAGAATGAGTAGTGACTGGCAAAAGTTACGGCAAGTGCGGGAGTGTATGTAGTATAACAAAACGAGAGGCGATCAGAGTGCTCATGAATGTGGTGTACAATAAAATTAGTTTGCCAAACATATGTATGTGTCTGTCTGTGTGTGTGTGTATCTGTCTGTCTGTGTGTTTGTGCGAAACATGCAAAGATGTCTTGCAAATTTGCCTGTAATCCTGCTATTCGCACTACACTTTCCTCATCTCTGCATTTGCTTACGCTTAAAGCAACGAAATTGAATTGTATTGCAATTTTCTTAAGCCATGATACTTTGGGTTTGAGCTTGTTCTTCTCTCATACTGCCATATGCATGCTCTAGCTCGTAAGCTTTTAAGTCCATACTGGTTTTGTTATTGTGCAAACAATTTTCAATTGTTTGGCCGTTTTACGTTTTATTTATTTGCATTTTTTTTTTTTATTTGTCTGCCTCTCTCTCTGTGTGTGTGTGTGTGTGTATTTTTAAGTGTGTTTTGTAATAAAAGCTAGCTAGACAAGCAAAACATATAAATATATTTACTCACCATGTTGTACATATGTATGTGTTGACTCAAACATCTTTTGCTTCTTCAAATGCTTTATTTCATTTATTTGGCACTTTATTACCCTAAAAATTCTTCTTCATTTTGTTTCGTCTTCATTTTCATTTCGTATGTCTGCGCCATTATGGTTTGCCATATGTTCAAGTATCACAAAAAATATTGGGCCAGCAAATTACTTGTGCAATTTCAATTGCTCAAATTGCAAGTTTGCTTTCTATGCAAAGCAAAGCTAAAAAGAAGGAAAAGAAATGATAATACAAGCAATTTAACAGTTAAACATTAATTCATTTTGACAATTGCAAATTTACTCAGCTCAATTTTTAATACTACCAACATTTTGCTCTATCACTGCACTTCTTTTGCTTTATATTGCAGCTTCTATAAATAGACAGTAGTTGCACATATTTCATATTTTGTTTGTCTGTCTATGTGTGTGTGTGTGTATAGCAGTTGTTGTTACTGTTTTCATAAATTTTTATTTGCTCTATGTGAGTTAAACGACAAAATCGCATAAATGTTTTCGACTGTCAACAAAGGCCGATATGAAAGCGACTCTTTCATTCATTTCAATGAAATGCAATGCAATCTCTTTATGTATTTCAATATATCTATGTATGTATGTGTGTGTGTGTGTTTGTTTGTTTGTATGTTGCATGTCTGTTTGTTGCTATTGTCTATGTCAGTTGGACTATTAAAAATCTATTTCAAGTACATTGAAATTGCGTTTGTCTTGCACTGCGCAATCTTGGCTCGAAAACAGCGCAGTTTATGACAGCTGCAAAAAAAATTATTGCATACTTTTGGGCTGGGCCGTAAATTAGATTTTCTATTTGCCCTGCTATCTGATGCTGCTGATGCTGCTGCTGTTGCTGTTGTTGCTGTTGCCTCTAGCTGCGGGTAATGAAAGCATTTCACATTTCATTTCGCATGACAAAATGTGCTTTGCATTTTTATGCACAAACATACAGTGTGCACTAATTTGAAATTGACAAGCGACAAGTGAGAAGCGAGACAAGACAAAAGACAAATCAGTTGTGGGTCAGTTGTCAGTGCAGACATATTTCTTTTATTTTTATATTTTTTTTTTCATAGAGATTTACAAAAAGAAAAAACAATATTGCTTTTTATGCATATATTTTATTAGCAGCTTTATAACTTAATGTAAGACTAGCAAAAAAAAAAAATTATAAAATTTGTAGAATAACGAATATTAATTGCTCTGCACAAGTATTAATATTATTTATTATTTCTTAAATTATTAAAAAACATTTAACATTCATGTTATAGTAAATAAATTGTATTTTTATTTTATTTCTATTTAAATATTTTTGTTTCATTTCAATTTAAATATTTTCCTATAGTTTATATTGAAATATTTTTATCTAATTTTTTTATTTAAATATTTTTATTTAAATTTTTTTTTTTAATATTTTTATTTAAATATTTTTATATACTTAAATATTTTCAACTAATTTTTTTTTTAAATATTTTTATTTAAATATTTTTATCTAATTTTTTTTCAAATATTTTTATTTAAATTATTTTTAATAAATTTATATTTAAATAATTTTATTACATTTATAATTAAATATTTTTAATTATTTTATATTCAAATAGTTTTGCTTAATTAATATTTAAATCTTTTTATTTAATTTATATTTAAATATTTTTATTTAAATATTAAGTTATATTTAAATATTTTTATTTTATTTATATTTAAATATTTTGAATAAATTTATATATATAATTTAAGTTATTATTTAAGTTATATTTAAATATATTTTTTTCAAGTAGTATTTAAATATTTTTTTAATTTTTATTTAATTATTTTAAATATTAACTTTTATTCAAATATTTTTATTTAAACATTTTTATTTAATTTTCATTGAAATATTTCTTATTTAATTTTTATTTATTTTTTATTGGTATCTTTATTAATTTTTTTAAATTTTATTTTTACATGTTTTTAATATTTATTTTTATTTATATTTTTAAGTTCTATTTATATTATAATTTTATTTTTATATTTATTTATTATTTTCTATTTTTTTTTTTTTAAATATACAGTATCTGCTAGTCGAACATTCTCAATATTACGAATTTTTTTTTTTTTTTTTTGCACACTTGCAACATTTCAGATGCCTTTCACGTACGTGCATTTCATGCAGTTCATTAACAACACACTCGGAGCAGGCAAAATCCTTAAAGTCAGTTTGCAGCTTAACGTTGTGTGCTGTGCGTAAAAATGTCTCAAAGCGTAAGATAAGTAAGAAAGTTTTCAACGAAAATAAATACGTCTCGTTGTTCCCCGAGGACCTACGTCTAAGATTGCATTGCAAATTCAGTCATCAACATATAAATGAAGTATCGCAATGTCATAGTAGACAGAATCATTTGCTGATGCTGCTGTTGCTATTGCTACAAATCAAAGCCAATAAAGCCTAGGCCGTAAGGATAACTATGTATGTATGTGTGTCTCAGGGAAAACTGACAATGTATTCCATTTAAAATGTAATTACTTTGGCTGAGCTCAAGGATTTTGCTTTTTAGTTCAAATGAAATAATATTTCTTCTACATTTGATAAATTACCTTAAAAAAAAATTCTATGCATTATTCTGTCTCTTTCTATATTGTAGCATGCTCTCACTTTAATTTAATATTCATCAAATCCCAAGAAAATATAAAAATTCATAATTTAATCAAATCAGTATTTCACTACATATACACACGTACACACGTTCCAACATAACGACCAGGATTGCCTCAAGGCTTTGGTAAATTAAATTTGCATGCCGCAATTGTATACGACAGCACTGCAACAACAACAACAACAACAGTAGTAGGAAAAAAAAAAGTAAGTGTCAAAGTCTGCACATAGGTTCGAGTTTCGAGTTTATTTACTAAAGAAAAACACAATTGTTTTGTAGCATTTTGTGGCCTGTCCACAAAAATTGGAACATGACCAGACCACGTAAGCTGCACCTCCTGTCTCTTCTTCTTTTATGGCATATGGCATATAGAGAAAAAGGTAACGTGGCATAAACAACAAGTACAACATAGGCAAACACACACAAAACTTATTTTTCTTGTAGTATGAGATTTGAAAATTTTGTTAATTTGCACAAAAGTTTGCATTGCATTTGCCACAGCAACGTGTGTGCCATAAGCTTAGAGAGAGAGAAAGAGAGAGAGATGGGAAAAAGTCCTACTAACACCTTACTCAGGTTTTTTTGCCGGACAACATGTTGGTCGTCCGACCAAGCGATTATTATACGATTCCGTCGGATTTTTGGCCGGATGAATACCACTTTGCCATAATTAATGAACATAACAAAACACATGCCAAAATTTTCAAATAATTGTAAATTTCTGTTGAAGATTAGAAATAATATTGCATCCCTTGCACATGCAATGCAAATGTTCTACGGAAGGAAACTCTTAAAATTTTGGTGTTGAAAATTTTGTAAATAGAATTAAAATCAATTAAATTATGAAACTTAAATTTTGTTGAAAACTTTGATAAAATAATTGAAAATTGTTTTCTATACGTAAGGTAATTAGAACTTTTTACCAGAAATAGGACTTGGAACTGGAATCAGTTTTTGAAATGGAATTAAAATTGTCATTGATAATGAATTTCGAATAGAAATAACAATTAGCATTAGAATTAGTAACATAAAGTAAAAATGGAACCGGAACTGGAACCAGAATGACAATTGGAACTAGAACAGACTGAAATTGGTAGCATAAATATTAATGTTCTGAATGTATTTTTCTTTTATAATTCCAATATTACACTTTTATTTTGATTGGAACTGGAACTGGAACGAGAACTAGAATTGGAACCAGATTCCACTAAAATTGATAGCAAAATTATTAATTTTCTTAATATATTACTCATATTATTCTAATATTATTTTTTTATTTTTATTGGAACTGGAACTGGATCCAGAATTGGAACCAGAATCGACTTAAATTGGTAGCAGAATATGTTCTTATTATTTTTCTCTTATTATTGTAATATTAAACTTTTATTTTGATTAGAACTGGAACTGGAACCAGAACTAGAACTGGAACCAGAACTGACAAAAATTGTTAGCAGAATTATTAATGTTTTTAATATTTTTCTTTTATAATTCCAATACTAAAATTTCATTTTGATCGGAACTGGAACTGGAACCAGAACCAGAATTGGAACCAGAACCGACTTAAATTGGTAGCAGAATTATTAATGTTTTTAATATTTTTCTTTTATAATGCCAATATTAAACTTTCATTTTGATCGGAGCTGGAACTGGAACCAGAACCAGAATTGGAACCAGAACCCAGTAAAATTGATAGCAGAATTATTAATTTTCTTAATATATTACTCATATTATTCTAATATTATTTTTTTTATTTTTATTGGAACTGGAACCAGAATCGGAACCAGAACCGACTTAAATTGGTAGCAGAATATGTTCTTATTATTTTCCTCTTATTATTGTAATATTAAACTTTTATTTTGATGAGAACTGGAACTGGAACCAGAACTAGAACTGGAACCAGAACTGACAAAAATTGTTAGCAGAATTTTTAATGTTTTTAATATTTTTCTTTTATAATTCCAATATTAAACTTTCATTTTGATCGGAACTGGAACTGGAACCAGAACCAGAATTGGAACCAGAACCGACTTAAATTGGTAGCAGAATATATTCTTAATATTTTCCTCTTAGTATTGTAATATTAAACTTTTATATTGGTCGGAACTGGAACTGGAAGCAGAACGAGAGTTGGAACCAGAACCCACTGAAATTTGTAGCAGAATATATTCTTAATATTTTCCTCTTATTATTTTAATAATATTAATATTAAGCTTTTATTTTGATCAGAAATAGAACTGGAACCGGAGCGAGATCTGGAACCAGAACAGACTAAAATTGTTAGCAGAATTATTAATGTTCTTAATATTTTTCTTATATTATTCTATTATTTTTCATTTCTTTTTGATTGGAATTGGAACTGGAACCAGTACGTAATATAGAATCAGAATAAAATTGGAGTCGGAATTAGAGTTAGACATATAATTATAATTAAAACTGGAACCAGAATTGACTAAAAGTGCAAACAGATTATATAATTTCCCTGAATTTATTCTCTAGTTTAACTAAATTTTATTGTAAACATTATAATTTACGACACTGTCCATATACTTATACTTTGCAGTGTAGATCATATGTTATTTTAAGTACCAAAAAATATGTTACAATAAATAACATTTTTTTCACATTTACACTGCAAAGTATAAGTATATGGACAGTGTCGTAAATTATAATGTTTCCAATAAAAATAAAAAAAAATAGTATCCAGAATAATCCGAGTAATATACTAAGAAAATCAATAATTCTGCTATCAATTTTACTGGGTTCTGGTTCCAATTCTGGTTCTGGTTCCAGTTCCAGCTCCGATCAAAATGAAAGTTTAATATTGGCATTATAAAAGGAAAATATTAAAGACATTAATAATTCTGCTACCAATTTCAGTCGGTTCTGGTTCCAATTCTGGTTCTGGTTCCAGTTCCAGTACCGATCAAAATGAAATTTTAGTATTGGAATTAGAAGAGAAAAATATTAAGAAACATTAATAATTCTGCTAACAATTTTAGTCGGTTCTGGTTCCAGTTCTGGTTCTGGTTCCAGTTCCAGTTCTAATCAAAATAAAAGTTTAATATTACAATAGAGAGGAAAATATTAAGAACATATTCTCCTACAAATTTCAAATGCTTCTGGTTTAAATTCTCGTGTTGGTTCCAGTTCCAGTTCCAATCAAAATAAAAGATTAATATTGGAATTATAAAAGAAAAATACATTCAGAACATTAATAAATATGCTACCACTTTCTGTCTGTTCCGGTTCCAATTGTCATTCTGGTTCCAGTTCCGGTTCCACATTACGATTATGTTACTAATTCTAATGCTAATTGTTATTTCTATTCGAAATTCATTATCAATGACAATTTTAATTCCATTTCAAAAACTGATTCCAGTTCCAAGTCCTATTTCTGGTAAAAAGTTCTAATTACCTTACGTATAGAAAACAATTTTCAATTATTTTATCAAAGTTTTCAACAAAATTTAAGTTTCATAATTTAATTGATTTTAATTCTATTTACAAAATTTTCAACACCAAAATTTTAAGAGTTTCCTTCCGTAGAACATTTGCATTGCATGTGCAAGGGATGCAATATTATTTCTAATCTTCAACAGAAATTTACAATTATTTGAAAATTTTGGCATGTGTTTTGTTATGTTCATTAATTATGGCAAAGTGGTATTCATCCGGCCAAAAATCCGACGGAATCGTATAATAATCGCTTGGTCGGACGACCAACATGTTGTCCGGCAAAAAAACCTGAGTAAGGTGTTAGTAGGACTTTTTCCCATCTCTCTCTCTTTCTCTCTCTCTAAGCTTATGGCACACACGTTGCTGTGGCAAATGCAATGCAAACTTTTGTGCAAATTAACAAAATTTTCAAATCTCATACTACAAGAAAAATAAGTTTTGTGTGTGTTTGCCTATGTTGTACTTGTTGTTTATGCCACGTTACCTTTTTCTCTATATGCCATATGCCATAAAAGAAGAAGAGACAGGAGGTGCAGCTTACGTGGTCTGGTCATGTTCCAATTTTTGTGGACAGGCCACAAAATGCTACAAAACAATTGTGTTTTTCTTTAGTAAATAAACTCGAAACTCGAACCTATGTGCAGACTTTGACACTTACTTTTTTTTTTCCTACTACTGTTGTTGTTGTTGTTGTTGCAGTGCTGTCGTATACAATTGCGGCATGCAAATTTAATTTACCAAAGCCTTGAGGCAATCCTGGTCGTTATGTTGGAACGTGTATGTGTAGTGAAATACTGATTTGATTAAATTATGAATTTTTATATTTTCTTGGGATTTGATGAATATTAAATTAAAGTGAGAGCATGCTACAATATAGAAAGAGACAGAATAATGCATAGAATTTTTTTTTAAGGTAATTTATCAAATGTAGAAGAAATATTATTTCATTTGAACTAAAAAGCAAAATCCTTGAGCTCAGCCAAAGTAATTACATTTTAAATGGAATACATTGTCAGTTTTCCCTGAGACACACATACATACATAGTTATCCTTACGGCCTAGGCTTTATTGGCTTTGATTTGTAGCAATAGCAACAGCAGCATCAGCAAATGATTCTGTCTACTATGACATTGCGATACTTCATTTATATGTTGATGACTGAATTTGCAATGCAATCTTAGACGTAGGTCCTCGGGGAACAACGAGACGTATTTATTTTCGTTGAAAACTTTCTTACTTATCTTACGCTTTGAGACATTTTTACGCACAGCACACAACGTTAAGCTGCAAACTGACTTTAAGGATTTTGCCTGCTCCGAGTGTGTTGTTAATGAACTGCATGAAATGCACGTACGTGAAAGGCATCTGAAATGTTGCAAGTGTGCAAAAAAAAAAAAAAAAAATTCGTAATATTGAGAATGTTCGACTAGCAGATACTGTATATTTAAAAAAAAAAAAATAGAAAATAATAAATAAATATAAAAATAAAATTATAATATAAATAGAACTTAAAAATATAAATAAAAATAAATATTAAAAACATGTAAAAATAAAATTTAAAAAAATTAATAAAGATACCAATAAAAAATAAATAAAAATTAAATAAGAAATATTTCAATGAAAATTAAATAAAAATGTTTAAATAAAAATATTTGAATAAAAGTTAATATTTAAAATAATTAAATAAAAATTAAAAAAATATTTAAATACTACTTGAAAAAAATATATTTAAATATAACTTAAATAATAACTTAAATTATATATATAAATTTATTCAAAATATTTAAATATAAATAAAATAAAAATATTTAAATATAACTTAATATTTAAATAAAAATATTTAAATATAAATTAAATAAAAAGATTTAAATATTAATTAAGCAAAACTATTTGAATATAAAATAATTAAAAATATTTAATTATAAATGAAATAAAAATATTTAAATATAAATTTATTAAAAATATTTAAATAAAAATATTTGAAAAAAAATTAGATAAAAATATTTAAGAAAAAATATTTAAAAAAAAAATTAGATAAAAATATTTAAAAAAAAATGTATATAAAAATATTTAAATAAAAATATTAAAAAAAAAAATTTAAATAAAAATATTTAAAAAAAAAATTAGATAAAAATATTTCAATATAAACTATTGTAGGAAAATATTTAAATTGAAATGAAACAAAAATATTTAAATAGAAATAAAATAAAAATACAATTTATTTACTATAACATGAATGTTAAATGTTTTTTAATAATTTAAGAAATAATAAATAATATTAATACTTGTGCAGAGCAATTAATATTCGTTATTCTACAAATTTTATAATTTTTTTTTTTTGCTAGTCTTACATTAAGTTATAAAGCTGCTAATAAAATATATGCATAAAAAGCAATATTGTTTTTTCTTTTTGTAAATCTCTATGAAAAAAAAAATATAAAAATAAAAGAAATATGTCTGCACTGACAACTGACCCACAACTGATTTGTCTTTTGTCTTGTCTCGCTTCTCACTTGTCGCTTGTCAATTTCAAATTAGTGCACACTGTATGTTTGTGCATAAAAATGCAAAGCACATTTTGTCATGCGAAATGAAATGTGAAATGCTTTCATTACCCGCAGCTAGAGGCAACAGCAACAACAGCAACAGCAGCAGCATCAGCAGCATCAGATAGCAGGGCAAATAGAAAATCTAATTTACGGCCCAGCCCAAAAGTATGCAATAATTTTTTTTGCAGCTGTCATAAACTGCGCTGTTTTCGAGTCAAGATTGCGCAGTGCAAGACAAACGCAATTTCAATGTACTTGAAATAGATTTTTAATAGTCCAACTGACATAGACAATAGCAACAAACAGACATGCAACATACAAACAAACAAACACACACACACACATACATACATAGATATATTGAAATACATAAAGAGATTGCATTGCATTTCATTGAAATGAATGAAAGAGTCGCTTTCATATCGGCCTTTGTTGACAGTCGAAAACATTTATGCGATTTTGTCGTTTAACTCACATAGAGCAAATAAAAATTTATGAAAACAATAACAACAACAACAACAGCTACACACACACACATAGACAGACAAACAAAATATGAAATATGTGCAACTACTGTCTATTTATAGAAGCTGCAATATAAAGCAAAAGAAGTGCAGTGATACAGCAAAATGTTGGTAGTATTAAAAATTGAGCTGAGTAAATTTGCAATTGTCAAAATGAATTAATGTTTAACTGTTAAATTGCTTGTATTATCATTTCTTTTTCTCTTCTTTTTAGCTTTGCATTGCATAGAAAGCAAACTTGCAATTTGAGCAATTGAAATTGCACAAGTAATTTGCTGGCCCAATATTTTTTGTGATACTTGAACATATGGCAAACCATAATGGCGCAGACATACGAAATGAAAATGAAGACGAAACAAAATGAAGAAGAATTTTTAGGGTAATAAAGTGCCAAATAAATGAAATAAAGCATTTGAAGAAGCAAAAGATGTTTGAGTCAACACATACATATGTACAACATGGTGAGTAAATATATTTATATGTTTTGCTTGTCTAGCTAGCTTTTATTACAAAACACACTTAAAAATACACACACACACACACACAGAGAGAGAGGCAGACAAATAAAAAAAAAAAAATGCAAATAAATAAAACGTAAAACGGCCAAACAATTGAAAATTTTTGCACAATAACAAAACCAGTATGGACTTAAAAGCTTACGAGCTAGAGCATGCATATGGCAGTATGAGAGAAGAACAAGCTCAAACCCAAAGTATCATGGCTTAAGAAAATTGCAATACAATTCAATTTCGTTGCTTTAAGCGTAAGCAAATGCAGGGTTGAGGAAAGTGTAGTGCGAATAGCAGGATTACAGGCAAAATTGCAAGACATCTTTGCATGTTTCGCACAAACACACAGACAGACAGATACACACACACACAGACAGACACACTCACACACACACACACTCACACATACATATGTTTGGCAAACTAATTTTATTGTACACCACATTCATGAGCACTCTGATCGCCTCTCGTTTTGTTATACTACATACACTCCCGCACTTGCCGTAACTTTTGCCAGTCACTACTCATTCTCATTCTGGCAAAAAAAAAAATCGTTAACAAGAAAATTGTTCAAGTGTTTTCCATCGTTAAGTGGCCTCCTGAACGCCATTTCAAGAAAATAAATAAATGTTGTTTTTTTTTTAGCTCTGCTTTAAACTTTGCACACAGCAGACAGAAATCACGGCCAATGCTTAAAGTAAAGATAATTTTTTTTTTTTTTGAAGAATTTAAGCTATATATGAAAATGCAGCAAATTTTAAGCTTAAGCTATGGCAATCGATTTTTAAGCTGCATACAAAACTTAATACTTAAAAAATACAAATTAAAAATGAAACAAAGCCAAAGAGAAGCAAAAAAAAAAAAACTAGTGCTTCATAATGCAGTTTTATATAAGTGTTGTACAACTGTTGCAGACTATGCAGCATGCACAAGAATTTTTTATAACTTAGACCAAGAAAAAAAAACAAACATCAAGCAGCAGGCTCTGCAATATTTGTTAGTACAAAAGAATTTTGATTTGGTTTGTTTAGCATACTTAAAGCTAAAGAAACTAAGTGGCAAACAGTGTTATTCAATTAATAAATGAACATAATGCCAAGTCATTTTCGCAGTTTTTTCTCAAATCGTTATAATAATAAACTAAAACATTTCTATGACAAATATGAAGGTAAGCTAAAAAAAAAAAATACTTTTACATTTAATATTTTATAGCATTATGCTATGCAATCGTAGATGTTTGTCGTCGTATACCAGATATGACACCAATGCCACGACCAATACATAAAGTGATTAATGCTAAAACACAATTTAAAATATCTGCAACTGCTAAGAAAGCTACAGGCAAAACTTATCATTATGGCTACGATGAGCCAAGCACTGATTGGCGTATGGGCAATGATGTTTCCATTGTGGAACGACGTCGCATGGAAGATTTATCTGATATACAATTAATGGCACTTGAAGAAAATCCAGGTAATGGATTTAGTCATACCATATGGGAAGTAATACCTTATGGCCAAGAAATACCAACAGTTAATGATAAGAAAATGTCTGATACTAAAACTGGCATAATTAAAGTTATGACTAAGACAAGAGGACGTGTACGTAAAGTTGATACTGAACCGCCAATATTAAAAGTGCCAGTGATGCGTGCCTGTAAAGCAGCAAGACTTGAATATAAAAAGGAACAGACAGAACCCAAGAAAGAAGAGGAGCCAGTGGTAAAAAAGATACGTGATCGTCGTCGTTTTAAATTGCCTGGTGAACATTTTGCATGTGATGATTGTAATAAAATATTTGATCATTCATGGATGTTGGTTGCACACAAACGTATTCATACTGGTGAAAAGCCATTTGTTTGTCCCGAACAGAATTGTCAAAAATCATTTGCCGATCGGTTTGTCATTATTTTCTTTATATTTTTTGTTTTTTTTTTTAATTATTATTTTCATTTGCAGTTCGAATTTACGTTCACATCAACGCACCATGGGGCATCATTGTTGGGAACATCAGTGTGGCCAATGTGGCAAATATTTTAGTCAAGAATGTTACCTTAAACGTCATTCACTCGATGCCTGTCGCAAGTATCTAATGTCAGTTAAGCAAAAGAAATAATAAACAGACGGAAGATTAACAAAAAAAAAAACAAATATTTCAAATATTATAATTTTTCTTTTTTATAATTTTTAATTGTAACAAATATAATTATTAAAGAAATAAATATTTTTAAAAGTATTTGCTTTAAAAATGGTTTACAATTATGTATTATTAATTTTATTATATTATATTATATTATATTTATATTATATTTAATATATTTATTTAATGAATTTAATATTTTTTTATATTATTTATTTTTAAAAATATTTTATTAAAACACTTTTAAATATTGTTTATATTATTTAAAGTACAGTTTTGAGATTTAAAATCTATCAAAATTTATGGCATTAAAAATTTTGAAAATATTTTTAAATATGCTTTCAAAATTATAAAAAAAAAATGTTTAATATGCAAAATAATTTACAAAATTATATATTAATTTTAGATTTTTAAAAAATTATTAATAAATGTTTTAAATAATATAAAAATATTTAATATTTATTTAAAATAATATTTAAATATTTAAAAATTGATTTTAAAATGTTTATAAAATATTTGAAATTAATATTTGACTTATTTTTGCATCATTTAATTTTTAACAAAATTTATCTATGAAAATAAATAAATAAAAAATATAGTTTTTAGTTTTATATTGAAATTTATCGAATTACAGATTTTCAAAATATTTTTAAAGATTTTTTTTCTGCATTTTTTATTGAAAACTAATTTTAATATGAAATACTAAAATCATTAAATATTTAAAAATTAATTTTTAAATTTGTATAAAATATTTGACTTATTTTTGCATAAATATAAAAAAAATATAAATATTATTTAAAAATTGATTTTAAAATCTTTATAAAATATTTGAAATAAATATTTGACTTATTTTTGCATCATTTAATTTTTATTAAAATTTATCTATTAAAATTAATAAATGAAAAAATAGAGTCTTAAGTTTTATATTGAAATTTATCGAATTATAGATTTTCAAAATATTTTTAAAGATTTTTTTTGCATTTTTATTGAAAACTAATTTTAAAATTAAATATTAAAATTATTAAATATTTAAAAATTAATTTTAAAATTTTTATAAAATATTTGACTTATTTTTGTATAAATATAAAAAAATATAAATATATATAAATATAAATATTATTTAAAAATTGAATTTAAAATATTTATAAAATATTTGAAATTAATATTTGATTTATTTTTGAATTCATTTAATTTTTATCATAATTTATTTATAAAAATAAATAAATGAAAAATAGAGTTTTAAGTTTTATATTGAAATTTATCGAACTACAGATTTTAAAAATATTTTTAAAGATTTTTTTTTTCATTTTTTGCTGAAAACTAATTTAAAAATGAAATACTAAAATTATTAAATATTTAAAAATTAATTTTAAAATTTGTATAAAATATTTGACTTATTTTTGCATAAATATAAACAAATATAAATAAATGAATAATACAATTTTATAAATATTTCTCTAAATAAATATATTTTAATTTAATATTTAAATTATTATTGCATAATTTTATAATTTTATTATTTAATTTCTATTAAAATTTATCTATGAAAATTAAATTAAATAAATCCAGCAATATTTGAATATTATTTCAATTGCAAATATTCAAAACTGTTGCTTTAATTAGTTCACATACTTAATTATAATGTGCAACTTCTGTGACCATTGCTTAAATCTTTAGCACAATTTCCACACAAAACTGTTGCCATAAATGCCATATGTGTATGTATATGTATGACACATGCATATGTACACGTATGCAGTGCAATTCATTCATGTCTGTACATCGAATGGCCAAAAATTTTGTTGACACCAAGTGCAACTACTTAACATTTCAAAGCATTGCCTAGACTATTTTCATTGGCCAAGTTCTCAAGTGTTGTAGACCAAGTAGACCAGGGCCAATTTCAAAATTCTGCCAAAAATGCGTTCAATGCAACTAAATTGGCTCATTACGAGGAGACAAAGAGTCGTTAGCCATGGAAGTGGGGGGATGGGAGGGGGCAAAATGAACAAAAGTTTGAAGAGCCTGGCAACGAGTAAATCAAACAAAATGTGAAGCAAAACTTTTATGCCACAATTTGCTTGCTTGCTGTTTCTTCTTCTGCTTCTTCTTCTTATTTTTCAACTACTTTTGCTACTGCTGCTGCTGCTTATTCGCTTGTTCATCTGCTTGTTCAATAGCAGCAGAACAATTAATGATCCAAGGGAGTTTTTCGTGGGCGCGGTCAACTTCGATTGTGGTGTAGCATAACCGCAAGTGTGTAAACCTCACAATGGCCACGACTTTGATGGCAGCAGCTGTACGGCCAAATGCAACGGTCGAAATGCAAACAGTTCGATGCCTGTTTTGCAACAGCGACAGTAGCAGAAGCAGCAGCAAGCAGCAGCAGCAGAAATGGGTAATGCGTTAATTTATGGTCGCAAGATAAACAAAGGCTAAATGGTGGAAGGTTGAATGATTTAAAGGTTTCGCACAAGTTGCATGCAACGTGTGTCCACTAAAATGCAATTACTTAAGCGACAAAGCGAACAATGTGGCAGCAACAAGAGCAACATATACAACAGTACGTGGCTATTGGCTAGCAACAACAGCAACAAAAGTATTTCGAAACATTTCGAAATGTTTTATTAAATATTTGATACTGCAGCGAGACGCCACAAGACGCGACAGGCGTCACATAATAAAATTGTAAAACACGAAATTTTATTGAGTATTTTCACGCTCAAGTTTCTCATCTTCTTCATTTTTTTTTTTTTTGGTCACTTTTTATTGAAACTGCCCAAGCGGCGTGTGGCATGCGGCATGTGGCATGCGGTAAGTGGCAAAATTGCTAGTAAAGTGAATTTTTTTATGCCATACAAAACACTTAAACGAAAACTAAATATAGAAACTTGACTGACAACGAAGTTTGCATACACTTTTATATGGCAGGTCAGTTGATATATGTAGATAAATTTAATATTGTATATATAACTGATTAATCTGGCTATAATTTAATTATATATAGTACTACAATTCATCTGGAAAATTTATTAAAATTTATAAATTTATTTATTTTATTTTTCTTTTTTATTTATTTATTTTTTGTTAAAAATATTTAGATCGCCAAAACTTGTTATATTATTCAAGAAGATATAATTATATATATAACTGATATATATTGCTATAATTTTATTATTTGTAGTACTACAATTCATCTGGTAAATTTATTAAAATTTATTTATTTTTTATATATTTTTATTATTATTTTATTTATTTATATTTTTTTTTGTTCAAAATATTTATATCGGCACAACTTGGTCAAGAAGATATAATTCTGATAAACTGATAAATATTGCTTTAATTCAATTATATGTAGTACTACAATTCATCTGGTCAATTTATTAAAATTTATAAATTTATTTAGTTTATTTTTCTTTTTTATTTATTTATTTTATTTATTTTTTTTTTTAAATATTTATATAGGCACTACTTACTATATTGTTTTAGTATATATAATTCTATATATATAACTGAATAATTTTGCTATAATTTAATCATATATAGTACTACAATTCATCTGGTAAATTTATTAAAATTTATTTATTATTTTTATTTTTATTTTTTTTTGTATATTTATTTATTTTTTTTTTTGTTCAAAATATTTATATCGACAAAACTTACTATGTTGCTTGAGAATATATAATTCTATATATAACTGATTAATATTTGCTATAATTTAATTTTATATAGTACTATAATTCATCTGGTAAATTTATTTATTTATTTTTTTTTAATTTTTATTTATATTTTAATTTTATTTTTATTTTGTTAGAAAGTCTTCAAAAATATATAACAATAATAAATTTTTTAAATTCTTACCAACTGCCTGTTAAATCCAAGAGACACTTTGTTAGTGTATAGTCAAAAAATTGAAATACAAGCAACAAGAAATACTGCGCAGACAGCACAGTCTTAGTGTTAGCTTTGCAACTTCCTGCGCTATTCTGATGCTGCTGCTGCTGCTGCTGATCCCATTGCCACTTCCGGGGCTGCTTTTCTATATATGTACGTATGCATGTACGTTTGCTTTAGCAACGTATTTTTAAACTAATTTTCCAACTGGGAGCATTTCGATGGCATCTAACATGCCCAACCATCACTAGCAGCCAACAGCCAGCTGCCAGCAGGCAGACCAGAACATTTCTTGGGTTTTGGATTTTTCAATGAAACTAGTTGATGTCGTAAATTATTTTAGCGTCTGCATTTGGCCAAAAGTAAAAGGGGTAAACTATTTAAAAGCATACTAAATAAACTTGTTTCAATTAATTAAATAATTCTATTTTGCACGTGCTAAACTTTTGTGCAAAAAAAAAGAAAAAAAAAAAATGCTTGTCAAATTAAGCAAATTGTTTGCTAAGTTCTAATAAACATTTTATTACATTATAGCAACTTATGATTCATTATCAATACAACAAAAACAAAAAAAAAAACTTTTTGCTTTTATTTTATAAATAATTCAATTAATAGTAGAAAAAAAAAAACAAATACAAATTAAATTTACTTTGACGTCGCATTAGTCACAAAAGAAATATAAAAAAAAATTTTTTTTTTTTTTTAAATAGCAAACAAAGCTTTTTTTTATATTTTTTCACACTCTTTACAAATTAAAATTTTCTAGATTTATTTTATTTTCATTTAAGGCATAAAATAAAAATTGTTAAGTTTAAATTTTTGTCAGTAAAATGAAAATGTCAAATGCCATTTATTAGCACATTTTGTACTGCGCCTGATGGCCATCAAAATGTGCAGCAAAAGACGCTAAATTTTGCGGTTCATGAAAAGAAATGTCAGCACAACACGAACAACAACAACAGCAGCATCAACAGCAGCAGCAACAAGCATCAACAGGAACTGACAAATTTATTACCTGCCGTACACAGGGCGCTCCACAAGATATTCCCCCAAAAATTCCCCCAATCTTCACACTCTTTTTGCACTTTTCATGCACGTTCACATTTTAAGTAGCATTTTGAAGCTGCTTGCTGTATACATGCACTCATATAAGTTTTCATACAACATTTATTTACTTTGGCAAACGATAGTTACGCTGCTTATATCTAGCATTTATTTTATTTAAAGCTTCCTCATCCATCTGTACAATTGTTTCAGTCTCTGCTCTTGTATTACTGCCACTAGGTGAATTCTCATCATTATCAGCAGCTGGTAACTCTTTGCGTCTGTAAATGGGATCCCTTGGACGTACAGTTGGTCTAAATGTAGGCACAATATGTATTTCTGGTCGTTGTCTACAGGCTTTGATGCAAAAATAGCAGCATGTAACACTAAATATTATTGTACCAATTGCTAATGGAATAGCAACATAAATTAATGGAATATTTAGATGTTCATCAACTTGATTTAAAGTAGCCCAAATATTTTCAAGTTCCTCTTGAAAACCCATTTTGCTCAACGTTTAAAACAATACTGAAAAAAAAATTAAATAAAATAAATTAATTTTGATGGATTTGCAACTTATATAAAAAAAACATGAGTTTCAGCATAAATTGTTGCGGTTATAAGCGCTGCGGGCGGTGAATAACTGTAAAAAAAAATTTACTTAAATATAATATAATCAATATTTAAAGAAATAAATAAAATAAAAATAAAAAATATATCCTTGATAATATCACAGCATAAAATATATAGAAATTCTTTGAATTTTGCTAACATTATGTATATATTTTTACCGTTGGAATATGTTAAGCTGCTAAGAAACTAGCAAAAAGTGAAAATACCCTTACATATGCCAAGCAAAACATGCAGGGTAGCTATGTTAGCTTTGTGAGTAACATGTAGCGTCAGTCGTAGGTTTGGAATAAACTTTATCTAAACTTTCTATATAGTATATA
>JBAMBR010006515.1:0-74663 GCA_037044475.1 Zaprionus obscuricornis | reverse complement strand
AACTGATATCAATGCATAATAATATATCAAGCATATTAAAAAAAAAGAAAACATGATTTCATTTAAAAAAAAAAAGTAAAATCTATATAGAACTTTTGGCCTAAATAAACATTAAAAAGAAAGAAAGCAAAAGAGAAAATGAAAATGTGAAGAAAAAAAAATTGTTAATAATCAGGCGCGTAATTCAATTCAAATGTCTTTGGGGAAACAAGCAATTAATAAATTTCCGTTTTAAGAAGAGAGAAAGAAATGTATGAGGGAGCGTGAAAGAAAGAGATAGCATGTGATAGAGCTGACGCAGGTCGCTTGTAATAATTTGTCATCATCGATAGAAACGCATAAAACAAATTTATTTAGTTATTTATTTTATTTATGATGTTTACTTCTACTCTCGACACCTTTCACACAGGTGACGATGTTGTCGTCTATCGAAAAAAAAACGCCTTGACGCCTAATGCTTATCTACCGCCTGATATAAATAACAAATATTGAAAAATTCTAAGAAATGCAATACGTGTAATACCAAGCATAAACTTTCAAATAACAAATGCAATCACAATTTATTATAAATTGTGCATTTTAATTTTCAATAAAATTTTCGATTACGCAAAAAACGGAAATACCAAAAATACAAAAATTAAACGCAAAAAAGTTAAAGTTCAAAAATTTCTTTTGCCGTTGCAGCCATTTTGTATTTTTTTTTATATATTTATCTTGAAGTTTCTCTGTGATTTTTGCATTCTACATCTTCTCAACATCTTCTTTTCTTCATTTTTATTTTTGTTTTTTTTTTTATTATCTCGCTGTCCTTTTACGCTGCGTCGCTGCTTGTCATCCACATGGGGCACTTTTGGCCCTTTGGCAGGCCAATCAATCAAGTTGCTTCTCCTCTTTTTTTTTTGTTGCCAATCGTTGAAGCTTTTGCATGCGCCGACAAGATGGTGGCATCGCATCCATCGATACATAAATATGCAAGGGCCATGCAACCATATACAAAAAAAAAGGAAATAAGGCAACAGAAGAGCAGCAAGCAAAAGTCGCCAGAGACTCACAAATTTACATTGCAAGGTGCAAAAGGTACAACAAAATTTGCAATTAATTATAGACGAAGTTTTAATACACTACAAAAAAAAATAAATAAATAAAATAAAAAAATTATTTTAATAATTTTTTCTTTTTATTTATATCAAGCTTCAAAATGAGCTGTCAAGGCTTCCAGCTTACAGCTTACAAACTCTGTAAGCTGGATAACCGACAGCTCCTTGAAAAGTTAATATTTTCCTAGACGTCTAATATTTTATAGACTTATTTTTATTATAATAATATTATTTTCTCCTAGTTGAACTTCAAAAATTGTATAGTTCATTTTCAAAGGGAACTTAGCACACTGTGCTACATCCCTTAATCCAAAATAAACAAAATAAGTTAGAAAGTTGAACTACTCAACGTTTGACAGTTTGCATAAAATGAGTTTTGTGCAACCAAACGTGGCATGCAACATAACATTGACAAACTGTACGCCACATGAGACAAAACGTCGAGCATTGAGCGTAGAGCGCAGCCATTGGACAACGTTGTGTGTCTCAACACAACTCTCGACGAGTCCAAGTATCTGTATCTGCATTCTATAGTTTGCCACTTTTTGCTTAACTCATCGGGCATCTTGCTTTCAGTCTGTTCAACAGTCTCTGCAATACTGCTGCTGCTGCTGCTGCTGTCTACTGTCTGACATTGTCTTAATTTATGCGTTTTACGCGCTCGATATGCAATTTTCTTCTTGTTGTTTTTCTACAGTTGCTACTGCTGCTGCTGCTGCTTCTAATGACAAGCTCAGCAGTGTCCTCTATGTGAGACACTGTCCTGGCCTTATCTTGTTGTCCCGCTATGCTGCTGTTTATCTTGTAATATTTATTATGTTTAATGTAGGCAAACATAATTACATAAATATCATTAAAAATGCAAAATTATCCCACGATAAGAAGCAACAACAGTCGCAGCAGCAGCAGCAGCATCAACCTGACATTAAAACATACAAATTAATGTTGTATCAATCGCAGTGCGCAGCGAACAACAGCAGCAGCAGCACTACAATTCCTTTTTAAGCATTTTCTGAACCACAGTGGAAAAAAAAGAGAGAGAGAGAAAAAAAAACAGTTGCCTGGCAAATGAATAAATCGCAAGAGTGTGGCGCCATCTGGCGTTGGGATTTTATTTATGGCAACTATAGACATAAAATTATTTAAATAAATTCTGCTTAAAGCTTAAGCCAATGCCATATAAAGTTTAAGTTCATTTATAATAATATTATTATTTTTTTTTTCTTAAATAAAAATTATAAAAAAAAAAAAAAATATGATGGAAAATGTTGGAAAAATCAGAGAAATTGTCATATTTGCAAGGCAGAAATACTTTGATATAATTATGAATTACAATTAATTTTATAATTTATTTAATGTATATTAATAAGAATTTTATATATTAAAATTTATTTGGAAAAATAAAAAAAATTATAATGATATAATTTCTTTTTTTTCTGAAATGAAAATTATAAAAAAAAAAATGATGGAAAATGTTGGAAAAATTAGAGAAATTGCAAGGCAGAAATACTTTGATATAATTATGAATTACAATTAATTTTATAATTTATTTAATGTATATTAATTAAAATTTTATATATAAAAATTTATTTGGAAAAATAAAAAAAATTATAATAATATTATTTCTTTTTTTTTCTTAAATGAAAATTATAAAAAAAAAATATGATGGAAAATGTTGGAAAAATCAGAGAAATTGTCATATTTGCAAGGCAGAAATACTTTGATATAATTATGAATTACAATTAATTTTATAATTTATTTAATGTATATTAATTAGAATTTTATATATAAAATTTATTTGAAAAATAAAAAAATTATAAAATTAATTGTAATTCATAATTATATCAAAGTATTTCTGCCTTGCAAATATAACAATTTCTCTGATTTTTCCAACATTTTCCATCATATTTTTTGTTTATAATTTTCATTTAAGAAAAAAAAAGAAATAATATTATTATAATTTTTTTTATTTTTCCAAATAAATTTTAATATATAAAATTCTAATTAATATACATTAAATAAATTATAAAATTAATTGTAATTCATAATTATATCAAAGTATTTCTGCCTTGCAAATATGACAATTTCTCTGATTTTTCCAACATTTTCCATCATATTTTTTTTTATAATTTTCATTTAAGAAAAAAAAAAGAAATAATATTATTATAATTTTTTTTATTTTTCCAAATAAATTTTTAGTATATAAAATTCTAATTAATATACATTAAATAAATTATAAAATTAATTGTAATTCATAATTATATCAAAGTATTTCTGCCTTGCAATTTCTCTAATTTTTCCAACATTTTCCATCATTTTTTTTTTTATAATTTTCATTTCAGAAAAAAAAGAAATTATATCATTATAATTTTTTTTATTTTTCCAAATAAATTTTAATATATAAAATTCTTATTAATATACATTAAATAAATTATAAAATTAATTGTAATTCATAATTATATCAAAGTATTTCTGTTTTGCAAATATGACAATTTCTCTGATTTTTCCAACATTTTCCATCATATTTTTATTTTTTTTTATAATTTTTATTTAAGAAAAAAAAAAAAAAAATTTTATTATAAATGAACTTAAACTTTATATGGCATTGGCTTAAGCTTTAAGCAGAATTTATTTAAATAATTTTATGTCTATAGTTGCCATAAATAAAATCCCAACGCCAGATGGCGCCACACTCTTGCGATTTATTCATTTGCCAGGCAACTGTTTTTTTTTCTCTCTCTCTCTTTTTTTTCCACTGTGGTTCAGAAAATGCTTAAAAAGGAATTGTACTGCTGCTGCTGCTGTTGTTGCTGCTACTGCGATTGATACAACATTAATTGATGTTTTAATGTCAGGTTGATGCTGCTGCTGCTGCTGCGACTGTTGTTGCTTCTTATCGTGGGATAATTTTGCATTTTTAATGATATTTATGTAATTATGTTTGCCTACATTAAACATAATAAATATTACAAGATAAACAGCAGCATACCGGGACAACAAGATAAGGCCAGGACAGTGTCTCACATAGAGGACACTGCTGGGAATCGTACATGTAGCCAATGCTTGTCATTAGAAGCAGCAGCAGCAACTGTAGAAAAACAACAAGAAGAAAATTGCATATCGAGCGCGTAAAACGCATAAATTAAGACAATGTCAGACAGTAGACAGCAGCAGCAGCAACAGCAGCAGCAGTATTGCAGAGACTGTTGAACAGACTGAAAGCAAGATGCCCGATGAGTTAAGCAAAAAGTGGCAAACTATAGAATGCAGATACAGATACTTGGACTCGTTGAGAGTTGTGTTGAGACACATAACGTTGTCCAATGGCTGCGCTCTACGCTCAATGCTCGACGTTTTGTCTCATGTGGCGTACAGTTTGTCAATGTTATGTTGCATGCCACGTTTGGTTGCACAAAACTCATTTTATGCAAACTGTCAAACGTTGAGTAGTTCAACTTTCTAACTTATTTTGTTTACTTTGGATTAAGGGATGTAGCACAGTGTGCTAAGTTCCCTAGAAAAACTGAACTATAAAAATTTTAAAGTTCAACTAGGAGAAAATAATATTATTATAATAAAAATATAAGTCTATAAAATATTAGACGTCTAGGAAAATATTAACTTTTCAAGGAGCTGTCGGTTATCCAGCTTACAGAGTTTGTAAGCTGTAAGCTGGAAGCCTTGACAGCTCATTTTGAAGCTTGATATAAATAAGAAAAAAAATTATAAAAATAATTTTTTGATATTATTTATTATTATTATTTTTTTTTTTTTGTAGTGTATTAAAACTTCGTCTATAATTAATTGCAAATTTTGTTGTATCTTTTGCACCTTGCAATGTAAATTTGTGAGTCTCTGGCGACTTTTGCTTGCTGCTCTTCTGTTGCCTTTAGCATCGCTTTTTTGTATATGGTTGCATGGCCCTTGCATATTTATGTATCGATGGATGCGATGCCACCATCTTGTCGGCGCATGCAAAAGCTTCAACGATTGGCAACAAAAAAAAAAAAGAGGAGAAGCAACTTGATTGATTGGCCTGCCAAAGGGCCAAAAGTGCCCCATGTGGATGACAAGCAGCGACGCAGCGTAAAAGGACAGCGAGATAATAAAAAAAAAAACAAAAATAAAAATGAAGAAAAGAAGATGTTGAGAAGATGTAGAATGCAAAAATCACAGAGAAACTTCAAGATAAATATATAAAAAAAAATACAAAATGGCTGCAACGGCAAAAGAAATTTTTGAACTTTAACTTTTTTGCGTTTAATTTTTGTATTTTTGGTATTTCCGTTTTTTGCGTAATCGAAAATTTTATTGAAAATTAAAATGCACAATTTATAATAAATTGTGATTGCATTTGTTATTTGAAAGTTTATGCTTGGTATTACACGTATTGCATTTCTTAGAATTTTTCAATATTTGTTATTTATATCAGGCGGTAGATAAGCATTAGGCGTCAAGGCGTTAAGGCGTCGATAGACGACAACATCGTCACCTGTGTGAAAGGTGTCGAAGGTGTCGAAGTAAACATCATAAATAAATAAATAACTAAATAAATTTGTTTATGCGTTTCTATCGATGATAACAAATTATTACAAGCGACCTGTGTCACTCTATCACATGCTATCTCTTTCTTTCACTCTCCCTCATACATTTCTTTCTCTTTCTTAAAACGGAAATTTATTAATTGCTTGTTTCCCCAAAGACATTTGAATTGAATTACGCGCCTGATTATTAACAATTTTTTTTTCTTCACATTTTCATTTTCTCTTTTGCTTTCTTTCTTTTTAATGTTTATTTAGGCCAAAAGTTCTATATAGATTTTACTTTTTTTTTTTAATGAAATCATGTTTTCTTTTTTTTTAATATGCTTGATATATTATTATGCATTGATATCAGTTTTACTGTGCGTTCAATTCATTTTTTTTGTCGTCTTGTCATCGTCTTCATATAATCGGTCACTTTATATCAGTTGTGCGGCAAGGGAAATTATGGTAAATTTCTAGACAGATAAGCAAATGACGATGAATGAACACAAAAAAACAAATAACAAACAAAATATACACACTCCCTAGAAATGTTGATTTTTTACTGTTATCGAATTTATTTGCTTTTGCATTGCATGATAACTCATCAATTGGCAACTTGTGCATTAAAGTGTTTTTAGGTACTTCAGTTTTTTATAATGAATGAAAGCAGCTCAAAATTGTATGAATTGCGGTAAATGTACTATAAAATTCTTGAAAATATATAGAGAGGTTACTTTTGGAAGTGAAATTCATTCAATAGCAATGAAAAACAATTTTTTTTAACATTTTTAAGTGTTTTATAAATCGCTAGAAAATATCTTTATAATATACAAAAAATTATTAAAAAATAAAAAAAAGTCTAAAATATTTTTTCGATTTTTATAATAATAAATATTATAGTAAAATTTTTATTAAAAATTATAAAAATTGCTGATGAGAGTAAAAATATTTTTTCATTATTTTGTAATATAATATAATTATAAATTTTAAAATAATTTATTAATAAAAAAATAAAAATTGAATTTTAAATAAAAACAATAATTTACAATTATAAATATTCCTATTAAAATTAAAAATAATATCTTAAAACTTTGAAAATTTTCAATTTTAGTGTATATATTGACTTATTTTATTTTTTAAAAATTTTTGAAAAATATTTAACATTTTTTTGAAATTTAAAATTAAATTATTTAAATTTAAATAAAATTAAAAAGAAGCTTATAAATAGCTAGAAAATATCTTTTTAATATATAAAAATTATTATAAATTAAAAAAAAGTCTAAAACATTTTTTCGATTTTTATTATAGTAAGATTTTGTATTAAAAATCATAAAAATTGCTGAAAAGAGTAAAAATATTTTTTTTTTTAATTATTTTTATTTCTAATATAATATAATTATAAATTTTAAAATAATTTATTAATAAAAAACAAAAATTTAATTTTAAATAAAAACAATAATTAACAATTAAAGATATTTCTATAAAATTAAAAATAAAATTTTAGAATTTTTTAAATTATTAATTTTACTGTATATATTGACTTATGAATTTTTAAAAATTTTTGAAAAATATTTCACATCATTTTGAAACTTAAAATTTAAAATGTAAAATAAATTTTTATATAGAAAATCAAAGCAGAAAAAGAAGCTTATAAATAGCTAGAAAATATCTTTTTAATATATAAAAAATTATTATAAATTAAAAAAAAAATCTAAAACATTTTTTCGATTTTTATTATAGTAAAATTTGTATTAAAAATTATAAAATTAGTTGAAGAGAGTAATAATATTTTTTCATTATTTTTATTTCTAATATAATATAATTATAAATTTTAAAATAATTTATTAATAAAAATAAAAATTGAATTTTAAATAAAAAACAATAATCAACAATTATAGATATTTCTATAAAAATTAAAAATAAAATCTTATAATTTTTTTAATTATAAATTTTACTGTATATATTGACTTATGAATTTTTAAAAATTTTTGAAAAATATTTCACATCATTTTGAAACTTAAAATTTAAAATGTAAAATAAATTTTATAAATTTTTTTTATAGAAAATCCAAGCAGAAAAAGAAGCTTAAAGCAGTAATACATATAAGTATATAAAAGAAAGTAATAATTTTTTTTTTTAATTATTTTTATTTCTTATATAATCTAATATAATATAAATGTAAATTTTAAAATAACTTAAATAAAAACAATAATTAACAATTATAGATATTTCTATAAAAATTAAAAATAAAATCTTAAAATTTTGAATATTATCAATTTTAATATATATATTGACTTATCAATTTTTAAAAATATTTCACATCATTATGAAATTTAAAATTTAAAATAAATTTTATAAATTTTTTTTATAGAAAATCAAAGCGGAAAAAGAAGCCTTAAAGCTGTAATACATATAAGTATATATATATTTTTTTTATCTATACCCGCCGCTAGCTAAATGTATTTGCCTTAGTGTCTTTGTGGGTCAGAAATGCCTTGGAGTTGGGGTAATTGGGGTATATCAATGAGAACACACCTAGTAGTTCATCGATATGACATAGCTGTCCTAAGTGTTATGCAAGCTATGAAACGTTTTTTTTTTCTTCTTTTTTTTTTATTATTCGTTAGTCTATTTACTTAGCAAATTAACTAAAAAGCAAATGGAATTCAATTTGAAATTGAAATTCAATACGCAGCTCATTGGGCTGGGCAAATATATATCGGACGCGCATCGTTGGGGGTGTGACTTAAGTTGAAGTTAAAAAAAAAATGAAAGGTATGGAAAGAAATAGTAGGACAATACGAATACAAATAAATTGATGGTGATAAACGTTGCAATCAAAGGTAAAGAGAGACAAAATGAGCTGACGAACCAATAAGAAGCAAAAGAATTCGAGTGCAAGTTTCATTTTCACAGTTAGAGACTTGGACACGCTATGCGATACTTTGTGACAATTAATACGCTAAACGTTGACTAAAAACGGACGACGACGACCAGCATGGCAAGGACACGATTTCTCACGACCAAAATACACAAAACAGACAGTTAGATTGTTGGACAGACACATAGATAGATAGGCAGAAAGACAGACAGACAGACAATTGGTAAACCAAAGGGCAAACCGCAGTGAAGCCGGTTGAAAATTGCCGCAGGACACGCGTCGTGGTCGTTTGCGCAACTAAACTGAAATTAGTTGGAAATTATACTCCTCGCACTGCTCTGTCTTCGCCAGCCTAAAGCGCCACAATGATATAAAAAAAAATAAGATAAAAAATGAAATTCAACGCGCAATTCGGGCGCAACCACAGGAATCGCGTGGCCGGCCCTCGATAATGACTATAATAAGGATTCAATGATTGTCATGGATTTTTTTACTGTTTTTTTTTTTTTTTAGCATGAACGTCGCCACCCCTTTCGTCGTTGTCACGTTTTGATAGGGCGTCCGTAGTCTTTAGCTGCCGTTTCGCGAATTGAACGCGATTACGATTACGGCGGGGTGGTTGTGGATTCAGTTGTGCTGCGGCTCGTTAGCTCGTTGTCCTGATGCGTGCCCAGGCGACATCATTGGACAGCGGGCGGTTTGCTCTTCTCTTTTTTTAATCATTTTTTTTTGCTTTTATTTTTATTCTATTTATTTATTTTTTTTTTTGTATGATATTTATGCACATTTTGCATGCAGTTTTTGTTTGATGATGACGCTTCATTTCTTACTATTCCCTTTTTCCCTTCTTCTTTCATCTCCCTTCACATTTTTCCTTGCCTGTTTACCATTTTTCTATTATTCCAACAATTTGTCTGTGTAATTCTCCTGGGAATTGTGCATAGTTTTTGGTCCATCGAAAATGCAAATCATGTGACTTTCTCTTCACTCACATGATATGCTATTTAATGGTCAATTTTATGGAATTTTCTCCATATCTGTATTTGAAGGGGCGATAAATTTGATTAATGTTACAAAAAATTGAATACATAAAAAGATGAATGTAGAATTCTTGGGAAAGTGAAATTCCAAATAAAATTCTGATAAAAAATGCGAATGCAAAAATAAAATAATAAAAAAAAAGTAAATAATTTTTTGGAGTTTCTCCCAAAATTTTTTGTTTGTTTTTATGCTAATATTTGGTATATAAAAATTGTTAAAAATTGTTTAAGTATGTCAAAAAATTAAATTATATATTTTTTTTTAAATTTTTCAGTACTTTCATCTAATTCATAAATTTTCATTTAGTTCAATAAATTTTTCAACATTTTTCTATGAATTTTTCTAAGCCCGATCCCGAGAGAATTAATCTATTTCCTGCTTTTGAAAAATGCAAATTCATGTGATTCATTTTATCAGCTGTCACAGTATGAATTATTTGCCATTTAATGGTCAATTTCATTTTCAACAATATTTTGATTAATTATATGAAATATAAAACGTTATACACGCACTTACACACATACATATGCACAGTCATCAGTGTGTAAGTTTTTGTTATAGTATCGTCTCTTCGCATCAGTAATATTTTGACATTAGAGCTCAACATTCAACCGACTGTGTCCAACGAGCCTTCAGACAATCTCATTACTAACTGCTTATGCTCACGGTAAGCAACAGTTTTCTACTTTCATGTAATTTGAATATACTTTAATTTGACTAATTTCAATTAACACTAAGTCTCATTAGTTTACTTTTTTTCCAACTAACGTAATTTGAATAACTTGACTGTCGTCAACAGTTGTCGTAGAAGCGTAGAGAAAAGGAAACAAAAATAGACAAAAAGTCAAGTTCATAAAGCATGAAGCACAGTCAAAATAAATATGAGCGGAATTAGAGCTGTGTAAATTGCTTGCTGCGGGAAAGTGATGAGATATTTTATGTGTTTTTCAAATTCCAAGTAGAAAAACTTAACTTTACTAAAGAGATTATAATTATATTGGCTAAAGTAAAGTATTAACTGATTGTGTTTAGAGTTTTATGAAGTTTGGTCACACTGTTTATAAGTTATAAGCATAGGATGCCCACAAAATGCTTGAATCAGGATTATTTCAAAATCCAAGTATAAATATGCAACTTTTAGAAAGAAATAAGAATTTTTATTTTTAGTAAAAGCTATTAGCTGATTATAGTGCAAATTTCATAAAGTTTGGTCACACTGTTTATAAGTTATAAGCATAGGATGCCCACAAAATGCTTGAATGAGGATTATTTCAAAATCCAAGTAGAAATATGCAACTTTTAGAAAGAAATAAGAATTTTTATTTTTAGTAAAAGCTATTAGCTGATTAGAGTGCAAATTTCATAAAGTTTGGTCACACTGTTTATAAGTTATAAGCATAGGATGCCCACAAAATGCTTGAATGAGGATTATTTTAGAAATATGCAACTTTTAGAAAGAAATAAGAATTTTTATTTTTAGTAAAAGCTATTAGCTGATTAGAGTGCAAATTTCATAAAGTTTGGTCACACTGTTTATAAGTTATAAGCATAGGATGCCCACAAAATGCTTGAATGAGGATTATTTCAAAATCCAAGTATAAATATGCAACTTTTAGAATGAAAAAAGAATTTTTATTTTTAGTAAAAGCTATTAGCTGATTATATTGCAAATTTCATAAAGTTTGGTCACACTGTTTAGAAGATATAAACACTAAATGCCAACAGTTGAAGGAGAGACAAGTATTTTAACATATAAGTATGAAAATGCAAACTTTCTTAAGAATATTACAATTTTGTAAGCTAGTAAAAATTATAAGCGGATTATATAGCTAGAGTTTCATATAGTTTGGTCACACTATTTATAAGATAATAAATAATTGCTAATAATTGTCATAGTTAATTCTTAAGAATCTAAATTCAAGTTTAGCCACATACTAAGGCAAATTGATTTTTGTGTTAATAATTCCTATAGATTCCTGATCGCGTGACTTTTTTACGGATATAAGCACGGATATTGTTATAGAGAGAATAGATAATTTTCCATTATAAGTTGCAGCTGTCAGTGTTAGTTGTTCAAATGTTTCGATTCATTGGAACAATATGAATAATTGGCATTAGCAATAAAAAAAAAGTTGTGTTACTAAACACTAAAAATGATTGACAGCCCTCAAGTAAACATGTTGTTCTTGTTCTTATTGTTGTTGTTGTTGCTGTTGTTGTTGTTGTCAATTCAATTGTCAACACGTCATATAATGAACCGAGCAGGTTAAGGGAAACATAGAGAATGTGTGAGAGAGTGAGAGATGGGGGGGGGAGGTAAAAACAATGTTTGCCTCTTGGCGGTCGAGCAAATTAATTTCGAAATATATTTATGAATTATTCGTCAATTCGTTTTGTTGTCGGTCAGTCGAACACTCACACACTCAGACACACCTGATCGATTACATTTATTCGTTTCGTTGTTGTTGTTGCTTTTTCTTTGAAAAATATTATTATTATTATGACATATTGCATGTTTGTACATAATTTTGCGGTTTTAGCCACGACATGAAAATTATTATTAATATTTCCGTAGCGCCGAAGGATCGTAATATAAAATATCATAGAACTCGCCACATATATATACATATATATATATATGTATATTAAATGATATGTGTAAAGGCTTTGAGAAATTGAAAATTCAAGAGCCACAACCAGTTGGGGCGCCACCTTGCCGTTGTCGTTGCGCCTTGCGCCTTTTGTCCAATTGAAATGCCAGCACAATCTGTGCAGCCAAACTGCCCAACCACGCCCACTGCACTCGACTGCAACGGCAACAATAACTTCTTTTACGTTACCTCAATAACATGTTGCCACAGTCTTCGGCTCAATTTCAGTTTCAGTTTCAGTTTTTGCGGCTTTCAATACAAATTAATTCTTTGCATATTGTATAAATTAAATTTGCTTACAGCTTGACACGCCCCTTGCATGTTGTTTAGCATATAATACGCCCACTTTTATTTTTTTTTTGCTCATACTGTCGATCGATGTTGCTGCAACAATAGTCTTTTAGTCAATTGATCGTTGCATCCTTTTATTTTTTTTTTTATTTATTTTGTTTTTTTCTGTGCTGCCTCGCGTTAATTATAGCTTATCACATTTCCATAGGCGCGCATCGAGCTCGTTTTTCATCTTTGTCATTCGTAAAACGTTAATTGTTGGTTTTGTACACATAAATCAATAACTTTTCGACGAGATTCATGACAACTTATAACCGCAAATCTCAGTCACAGTCACAATCCCAATCGCAGTTGCAGTCGCTACGACAACAACTTGTTCTTCTTTCAATACTTTGACCTTGACATTCAGTCGAACTTTTGTCATTTGATTTCAAGCTGCTTTACCGTTAACCCAAAAGTCCTGCATAACTTTAACGTTACCTAATTGTTGCCCAACGAAAGAGCAAAAAAAAAAACAAAACAAACGTTGCACATTCCACAAAATCCAGTCAAAAGTTGGGAAACAACTTTAAAAAAAAAAATAAAATGTCGCAGACATTAGGGAATGCATTCGCTTGCTAACTTGTCTCCCTTTACTCTTCTTCACTCTTGTCTTTGATTTTATTTTATTTTTTTTTTGTACTGTTTGCTATTTAAATTTTGATGGCATTGTCCACACACTGACCGAAAAGCCGCCAATCGCCCCGCCGGCTGTTTGTTCGTTCAAAGTCAATGCCGATCATCGCTGCTGCCGACGTCGTCAACTGCGGAATACAGTAGCACAGTATCACAGTATATATCGGGCGAGGGAAATAGCTTTGAACTTTCGTTACTGCATTAGCATTGTGATGCGATTTGATGCGATGCGGATTTGGCATTTCATCATCGACGGCTCTTACTTTAACGTGGGCTCAAATCGACAGAGTTGCCGAGCTGTTCAAAGAAATTTATTTAAAAAAAAATCAATTAAAGAATAAATATAAAAAAAATATTGAAAAAAATTAAAAAAAATTAATTTAATTAAAAAAATATATAAATATAAAATAACAAAAAAAAAAAATAATAATAACTACAAATTTTAATTTTAATTAAAAAACGTATAGAGAAAAATCTATAAAAAAAAAACAATTCAAATTTCAATAAAAATAGAAAGAAAAATAATAAAATAAAAAAATAATAATTAATAATAAATAATTTTAAAAATATTTAAATTAAAAATATTAAAAAAAAACTACAAATTATATTTTAATTAAAAAATATATATAGAAAAATCTATAAAAAAAATGCAAATTTCAAAAAAAATAGAAAACAAAAAATAAAAAAAATAAATAAATAATTTTTAAAATATTTAAATTAAAAATATTAAAAAAAAACTACAAATTTTATTTTAATGAATATGTAGAAAAATCTATAAAAAAAATTTTAATTTCAATAAAAATAGAAAGAAAAATAATAAAATAAAAAAATAATAATTAATAAATAAATAGAAAAATAGATAATAATAAAAAAAATATTAATTAATAATAATTAATTTTAAAAATATTTAATTTAAAAATATTTAAAAAAAAACTTCAAATTTTATTTTAATTAAAAATGTATATAGAAAAAAATCTATAAGAAAAAATGCAAAATTTAATAAAAATAGAAAAAAAATAAATAATTTTTAAAATATTTAAATTAAAAATATTAAAAAAAACTACAAATTTTATTTTAAATAATAAAATGTAAATTTCAATAAAAATAGAAAGAAAAATAGTAATAACAAACAAACAAATTAATAATAAATAATTTTAAAAATATTTAAAAAAAAAAAATAATAATCGAATTTGAATAAAATATAAAATAATAAAAAAAATTAATAAATTATTTAAATAATTTTAATAAATATTTTATACATAGAATTTACCTGATTTCCAACTTGAAGTTTTGCTCAAAAATAAGAAAAAAAATGTAACTGTTGATTGATTGGAGCACAGATCGACAACCCTAGATCTGAAAAACATTTGCGCCTGTTGATTTAAATTTTTTGGCCAAGTTAGCGATTGGCAAGCTGGCAAAGCTGGCAAACGGCATCTACCAAAAGAAAAAGTAGCGAAAAACAATCGCACACAATCAAGAAGCAATTCAAGCCCAAAACAAAAGCTGAAAAGAAGGCTAAAATATTTATGCATTTTGATGCGGCAAAATGAATGATTTGACTTTGACGAAAAGATGTCAATGCCACAGAATGAGAGGAGGGGGGGGGGGGGAAGAATAAAAGAAATCAAAAGATAAAAGAGTTGAAAAGGAAGAAAGAAAGAAAAAAAAATGTAATAGTAGTAGGAATGCTTTGGGGACAGAGACAGAGACAGCAACAACAACAGCGACAGTGAGACAACGGTAGAAGAACTCTTTTTGGTGGATATTAGCGCAAAACGCTTGGATCCTGCCGACAATTTAAATGCGCAGTGCCCCCAAGTCGTGTGTCTACCAAGTCTTACAGTTTCCCAGTCTTTCTCTCTCTTTTATGCTCTATCTCTGTCACTCCCTTTCACTTTAGTTTAGCTTTGCGGCCTCGAGTGGCAAACAATAATCAGAACATGAGGTCCACCGAACCAAAGAGAGTTGCCATTGTGGCAAATGTTGTCAAGCGAAGGCAGGCGACATGAGGCATAAGACATGAGGCAAGACGCTTGATGAAAGCGTCAGAAATTGATGGATGTGTATGCTGGCAGTACTGGAATTGCCACTGTTCTTGCCACTGTATATGTATGCGATGTGTGTGCTTTGTGTGTGTGTGTTGTTCACTCTTTGTAGGCATTGGTGCCGCAACGCAAATCTTTTGCTACCGGAGTTGTAGCAAAAGTTGATGCTGAAACTCTGTCGGATTTGTTCCTTTGAAGTGATTGCGGTAGCAATTTGTGCTTTAATTTCAGTTTAAAAACTATGCACAACTTGCAGTTCCATTGTTAGGACTTTGAAAAAAAAAAGTTTCTTCAATCTTTGCAGACGTTTGCAAGTTCTTAGCTACAGTCAAAAGACTTTGACTTGACTTTTTTTTTTTTTTCTTATTTTCAACCATTGCCATTTTCATTCCCATTGAGTTTTGCCTTTGATTGCTGTTATTTTCATATCAGTTATTAGTATTGTCAGCGCTCAAAGCGCTTAAGCCAAAAAAATAAGTAAAATGATAAAATTAAGCAATTGCTACACTAGAAGAGACAATGTACTGGATACTCTAAAATTTTTAAAAATTTAATTTAATTTCGAAATATTTTATTTAATTTTTATAAATAATTATTATATTTTTTTCATAAATATTTTTATATATTTTTTTGTAAATATTTTTTAGTTTTGATAAATTTTTTTTCTATTTTTTTTTTCATAAATATTTTTATATATTTTTTCGTAAATATTTTTTAGTTTTGATAAATTTTATTTTTTTTTTTCATAAATATTTTTTATTTTTTTTTCATAAATATTTGTTCGTAATTATTTTTTAGTTTTTATAAATATTCTTTACAATTTTTATATATTTTTTTTTAAATCATTTTTATATTTAATTTTATTTAATTTATTTTTTTTTTGTATTTTTTACTATTTATATTTTTTTATATAAAGAAAATGATCATAATATTTGCAATTGTAAAAAATATATAAGCTAAATTTGCAAAATATTTTTAAAAATTAAAATTTGTTTGTAGAGTATTAAAAAGAGCCATGAAAAATTCAATTGCATAGCAAGTGAAGTTGTCGTTCTACAAGTTCAGTTCACAAAGAGCTTGAGGAAGCGGTGAGTGAGAGGAAGATAGAGAGAGAGAGGAAAGAGTGGAAAGAGAGACACAACTGACAGAAATACCTTATAGCAAACACTCAACGCCCACTTCAACGCCCCATTTATCAATATTCATTTAGTGTCGTCGTCTTGTTGTATCAGTTTGTGTTGCTGTTGCTGTTGTTGTTGTTGTTGTTGTTCTACGTTGTTGATGATGATCATTAAAGCTGTAACTGAAGTCAAAGCTGAAGCAACAGCTATATACATACATACATACAGTGGAACTTCCACCATCGTCTAAATTAATTGACGGCTCATAATGACAGTTTATCTGGAAAAAATTGTTTGCCTCGAGTGTTGAGTTTTAATTAAAAATTATTGGATTACGTTTGCTGCGAAAAGTCACGCATTTTGCCATTTTACTCAGCACAAAAGTCGTCTTTCTTTAGTTTTAGTTAAGTTTCATTTAGTTTTAGCTACCAGTTTCTTCATTTTTTTTTTGCTCTTCTCTCTCTCACTGTTTTGTCTGTTTTAGTTATGCCTAAGCATAAGCCAAAGCATTTAATCATTTTAATGGCAAAAACTTCTTGCATGGCGACAATTGTCAGGCAGCTCATGCAATACACAAAAATAACTAGGAAAAACAAAAACACAAAAACAAAAAAAGGATATATGCTTTATCATTTGTATGTAATATCGACTATTTGATACACTTTATCATGCTTCAAATTTAATATACAATTTTTATACAATTTTAATTTATTTTCAATATTTTTTTTTTTAAGTTTTTATTTTTTTTTATAATTATTTTATTGAAGATTTTAGTGATGCATTGTTCGTAAAATAATTTTTTAAATTTCATTATTGATATTTGTAGTGCATTTAATTATATTTTGTATTATTTTTAATTATAAATCCAAGATTTTTACCTTTTTATTAAGTACAAATTTTTCATAATTATTATTATAATTTTTTATTATAATTTTATTTTATTTTCTTTTTAATTATTTGTAAATTAGATTCGATTATTTATTAATAAAATTTGTTTGAGATTTATTTTTTTTATAATTAATTATAATTAAAAATCGAAGAATTGTTGCTTTATTTTCTTAGTCAAATTTAAATATTAATTTTTTACACAATTATTTGTAATTTTTTTTTATTAATTATAATTATGAATCAACATTTCTTGCGTTTAATTATATTTTTATTATTTTTAATTATAAATCGAAGTTTTTTGCTTTTTTCTTAAGTACAAATTTTTCATAATATTATTATAATTTGTATTTTATTTTCTTTTTAATTTATAATTTTATTTTTATAATTTTATAATTTAGGTTTAAATATTTGCATGACATATTATATTATATATTATAAATTTTGCATGACATAATATATATTTTTATAATTATTTCTAATTAAAAATCAAAGAATCTTAGTCAAATTTTAATATTAATTTTTTACACAATTATTTTTAATTTTTTTTTATTAATTATAATTATAAATCAACATTTCTTGCGTTTTTTTTATTACTTTTTTCAAATTATTTTTTTAGAAATATTTTTAATAAAAATGTAATAGAATTTTCTCGTAAAAATGTTAAAAATTCATAGCTATTACCTTGATTCCATACACGCCTTTGCCTACCTTCTATGCAGCTAGTCATGCGACTTTCATCTGTATAGAGCAGTGGAAAAAAACTCATAATTAATATGAAGTTCGCCCATCTTTGACACTGCCTACCAAATTGGCGGCTAAGCTTCTCATACCATTTATTCAGTTCCAGTTTCTTAGCTTGCCTCTTCAGTTGTTATTACTGCTGTTGCATGTATGTATGCATGTGTGTGTCTGTGTTGACAACCTCATCATGATGGCCGGACTAACTGACTTGACTTAACTTGACTTGGCTATGTTGGCTCTCTGTTGGTTTGGTTTCATCTCTGGCTCTGTCTTTTTTTTTTTTTGTTGTGTTTTTTACCTTGACTTTGAGGGCTCTGACAGAGTTAGTCTGTGACTTGTCGGCTGCATGATTTTGATCATTGCAAAACTCTACAAGTTTTTCACTGCTTCTTCTTGAACGTCTTCTTCTTCTCCTTATGCTTCTTGCTATTGTCGGCTGGCTTTAAGGAAGCCATTACACGCATATATAACATCTACAACAACAACAATAACAACAACAATTCACATTCACAATCACATTCACATTCACATTCACGAATATCGAATGCACAATCGCAATTCGAGCTGCGGTTATGAACTGCAATCATTTTTGTTTTGGACTTTGTTTTTTTTTTTTTTTGTCTGCTGTTGTTGTTGTTGTTGCCAATTGTCGTTACGCTTTGTTCTCGCTACGCTATGTTGTTGTTGTTGCTGCAACACAATTTATTACAACAAATTTAAATGTTTGGCTTTTGTGTTCGGCATTTTTATGGCGTTTGTCTTGATGTCATTCAACATGCAGATACGCAAGATGAATGTGCCACAAGAGCTAAAGACAGACTGCAGGCAGCAGATTGTCAGCTTGTAGGAAAATAAATAAAAAAAATATTTATAAAATTTAAAATGTGTATAAAACAATAATAATTAAATTAAATTAAATTAATTAAAAAATATTAAAAATTTATAAATTAATTTTTTGTATAATAATTTTCCACTTTTCCATAGCTGAAATATATTTTAAAAATTTAAAATGTGCATAAAACAATAATAATTAAATTAAATTAATTAAAAAATATTAAAAATTTATAAATTAATTTTTTTTTATAATAATTTTCCACTTTTCCATAGCTGAAATATATTTTAAAAATTTAAAATGTGCATAAAACAATAATAATTAAATTAAATTAATTAAAAAATATTAAAAATTTATAAATTAATTTTTTTTTATAATAATTTTCCACTTTTCCATAGCTGAAATATATTTTAAAAATTTAAAATGTGTATAAAACAATAATAATTAAATTAAATTAATTTAAAAAAATATTAAAAATTTATAAATTAATTTTTTTTATAATAATTTTCCACTTTTCCATAGCTGAAATATTGACTGCTTATTTTTATATAATAAATCTTCTTTATATACTCAAATATATTTCGGGATTTATTACTAAAAGACATTGGAAAAACCTTTTTCTGGTTTTATAATCGCCCATTCTGTGGTTCCCCTCTGTTCATATATCATTGCATACAGCTGTGTGTATAGACTACAGTTTATATCAAGCCTCTAGCCTCTAGCTTAACATACAGTAGTTATACTCCTATATTACCACATGTCGTACTCCAAATACCTTTCCCCCCAATAGAACGTTTTGAGTGAACCAATTTTAATTCCAATTGCAATCCCAACACCAATACATATATCTCGCTTATTAAAACCTTTCAACACGCGCCAAATGTCATAATAAATTTCATTGAAAACAACAAACAAGAATAGAATCAAGGGAGCCCAGAAAGTAAGTAAGAAAGAAAGAAAGAAAGAAAAAAACACCCTCGCATTGGAGTTGTCTCCCCTTGCTATACTAGCCAGAGAATGACAAAGCACTTTTGATGTGATACTATTACACAATAACAATAAAGGCGATCGCGATAAGGATCGAGGACACGCCACTCGAGAAATTATTTACAGAGACAGAGAGTAACGCATCGGACGCGCGGACTCCTTAAACGCAGCGTTTAGCGGGGTTTTATTTTTCTTTTTTTTTTTTTCGAGTAGGTATCAAACTAATGCAGAGGGTCGGGAGCTACGAAAACACCCGCGTCAGAAAAAATTCACTTTGAAAATTGGTAACAAAAGGGACAATTGCCTGGTTTTAGGGTTAGTGTTAGAGTTATATATAGACTATATAACATATATAGGGGCAGGAAGCGTGCCAAAAGTGCGTTGGTCAAACATACTGCATTGTTCTGGGGGATGATGATAAAACTAATGTTGTTGATGAGGATGACCACAGGCCAATGATGATGCTGCTGCCGTCGCAGTTGTCGACGCTGTTGCAAAACGCAAAATACTAGGAAAGGTGTGGGCCAGCGTCGAGTGGCATTTTTAGTCCAAGTATATTGACTGACGCCTACACAATGACCGAGCAGTTGGTTTTTGTGTATGCTACGGGGATGCTCGACGAGTTCGCATGAAAAGGACGACCGACGACTATCATCATAAATCACATGACACTGAAACAGAGTTGCAACGGTTTTTCGAGTTTTCACTTTTCAATTTTCAGTTTGTGTATTTTTGCACCTGGAATGATCGTCTGGTGGGCGAAAAATTTCAACTTCGAAATATGAAATTACTCAACAGTTACAACTGAAATGTTGTCTCTACTCGCAAAACCTCTGCTTCTGCTTCTGCTTCTACTGTTGCTGCTGCCGCTGCTGCCGTTGTGGCCGCCGTTGCACGCTTCATTTGACAATGTGCAGCACAGAGAATGAAACAATTTTCAAAAATTGTAAATAGACTTGATGACTTTATTTAATTTTTATTGCATTCACTCCAAAACGTTTTTGGCCATTGTTCATTTCCGTCCATTGTCTAATACCATTTGGCACACTCAACACACAGAACATTTTTGGCCAAACTATTGTCATTGCTCTGCAATAGCTAAACAATTTTTATTCTTGCTTCTCAATCTTGCCATTCGATTCAACGCCTGCAATTGCTAAGGGCCAAGTTGACAAATGGTTCCAACTGCATTTTTGGAGGTCTGACAAAATAAAAATGCAACAACAACAACAACAATGAAAAACTAGAAGAAACTAGAACAAAATTTTGGAATTTATTGAAATTAATTTATTAAAAAATATTTTTTATATGAATTAATAATTAATATGCAAAATTGTTTATTTATGAATTAAAAAAAAAAATATAATGAATAATTTAATTAAGTTTAAAAAAAATTATAATTGACAAAAAATTCAAATGTAATTTTATAAAATATATAAAAAAAAAACAACAACAATGAAAAACTAGAAGAAACTAGAACAAAATTTTGAAATTTATTGAAATTAATTTATGAAAAATATTTTTTATATGAAAAATATAATTAATATGCAAAATGGTTTATTTATGAATTTAAAAAAATATAATAAATAATTTAATTTAATTAAAAAAAATTATAATTAACAAAAAATTCAAATATAATTTTATAAAATATATAAAAAAACAACAACAATAAAAAACTAGAATAAACTAGAACAAAATTTTGAAATTTATTGAAATTAATTTATAAAAAATATTTTTTATATGAAAAATATTTTTTATATGGAAAATGGTTTATTTATGAATTTAAAAAAATATAATAAATAATTTAATTTAATTAAAAAAAATTATAATTAACAAAAAATTCAAATATAATTTTATAAAATATATAAAAAAAACAACAACAATAAAAAACTAGAAGAAACTAGAACAAAATTTTGAAATTTATTGAAATTAATTTATGAAAAATATTTTTTATATGAAAAATATAATTAATATGCAAAGTTGTTTATTTATGAATTTAAAAAAATATAATAAATATAATATAATAAATATAATTAAAATAAAATAAAATATATAAAAAAAATTAATTAACTATTTTTTTGATATTCTTGAAATGACGAAAATAAAAATGAAAATATTTTAATAAATATAAAAAGTAAAATAAAATTATTTTCAAAATATAAATAAAATTCAAAAACTAAAATAAATTTTTAAGAAAATTTATAAAAGCTTAAAAATTTTGATAAAATATATTTTATAATAAATAAATAATATAATGAATAAATAAACTGCTGTCCAAAATTAATAGACTCTCTGCTGGGGTATAAAAAAATATTTACAAATATTTTCAAAAACAATTTCGATTTAAAATTTGAATTTTAATAAAGAATAAATACAATAAAATAAAGATACATAAATCAGCTAATTACTATAAAAGAGAATTGAAACATTTCCGCATGTGAGCACAGGAAACAAATGAAACTTAATAATGAATGCTAACTAAGCGCAGTTATATATTCATATATAGATATTCATATACACACTTGCCACACTGCCACAAATGTTGGCAATTAAAAAGACAAATTTTGCCATTGTCTTAATTTAAATAAATTAAATTTTATGACACTTGCAGTTGTGCAGTTCGATGTGTTACGTCTTGGAGGCGCCTTTAATTAGTTTCATGTGCGCCGCCTTGCAGCAACAGTCAACAGTTTTCAGATCAACGTTTATTTTTTTTTCTCAGTCCAGTTAAACATTTAATAACTCATCAAGTGTGGGAAGATTTTTGTTTGCACTTGAACTAATATCAGAGATTTGACCCGAAAGTTTCGACAATAATAGTTGCGAGATATAAGAAGAAAAAAAAAAAAAAAAAAAAACAAGAAAATACAATTACAAAAATTTAAATATAACAATTAAAATATAAAACGAATCATTTTTTTTTTTTTTTTTTAATGTGCATTTAATGAGAATGCGAATAATTAATGTGATGATACACAGTTTGCGTGCGAGTTGAAATGAAAAACAATTTTTATTTATTTTTTTTTTTTTCTTCCTTACATTGAGTTTTTTTTTTGAGTTCCATTTGCAGTTGCAGTTGCAGTTACAATTTTATGTCTTTTTACGTTTGAGTTTGAGTTTTTCATATAATATATATATATATATTTTTCTAATCTAGTTCTGCAAAATGATATTCACTAATTAGCACAATTCATTATATATTTTATATATATATATATCGCTTGTTGTTTGCTTTTCATCTTGCAACTAATCGTAGTATTCACTGACCATAACCAACAAAACAATAATCATAACAATTGTTGCCACAGTGCCACTGCCACTGCCACTGCACATGTTATTATTATTTGTTGTTGCAGTTGTTGTTGTTGCTGTGTCCCTGTTGATTATCGCAATCGTAAAATTAGATTTTGTTCGCTTTGATGATGTTTTCTATTAACACGATTTGGCTGCAAAGCTCAGTTAGATCCCCAGAGATACGCTGAGATAGCTTTAACTTTAACTTTGGCTTAAGAGCTCAACATATACTCTATCCCTCTCTCTCACACTCTCTCTTTCTCTCTCTCTCTCTCTCTCACATCTCTATCTGCTGTATTCTTTATTATTCTTAACAAGATTTGATCGTTTCTGGCATAATGCACTGTGCGCCTATAGAATTTTACAGTCAGCTTGCAAGCTACAGTGGTTGCAGTCTACTTGAAATGCAGTTGAAAATAAATTATATAAAAAATTCAAATAAATTTTATATTGCATTTCTGCTACTACTTTTCCACATTTTGCTGTCTTTTTGCATTTTTTTTTTTTTTTTGCAATATTTTGTACCACTGTGCAGTAAATAACAAAAGCCAATGATATACTGTGCAGCGTCATAATGAAGTAGTTGCTGCTGCATTTGGCTTTAACATTAACATTCCATGATGAGTCTCAACTCGACAGCATTAGCTGTGGTGGCAGGTTCCGTTTTGCTGTTTGTGGCAATCACACCAAAGTCACAGAGATAGAGATAGAAAGAGAGAGACAGAGAGAGAGACAACATTGGGGCATAATGAGTAGGAGGCTAGAACAGAGTTGTAAATTAAATTCACAAATAATATGCACTAAGAGGCGGAGCATGGTAACGCCCCAAAAAAAAAAAAGTCTTTGCCTGCTTAGTCAGAGATTGCATGTGTTGCAAGTTGGCTCGTTGCACAAGTGGCAGGCTCACATGCAAAGTGGCTTGCTGTTGCCTCTAGTGGCAAAACCTGAGCGCCACTTTTGCGCTTCGCCAGTCACAGACACTTCGTTATAAAACAATTAAATTTTTTCTTTTTCTTTTTTTTTTTTTTGCTTAAGCTGCAAAATAAAAAAAGAATAAATATAAAATAAGAAGCAGCAGCAACAAGAAAAAACCAAAATGTATTGTAAAAAAAAAAGGCGCTGCAAAAATATTTACAAAACTAATTTATAATTAGTGGACGAGGCAACTATCTCTCTCTCTCTCTCCCATACTGCAGTCACAGGAAACGGGAAGTGGCAGTTGCATGGTTTGCATGCTCGACCTTTTGGTATAATTTACAAATTGGCTCAGCCCCGAGAGCATATTCCAGAGCCCAGAACCCAGAGTTAGAGTCTTGAAGGTAATGCAATGAATGCTAATTGGTTGGTCGGTAAATATATGTATACCCTGTAATTATGCGTATAAGAGAAGGTATAATTAAGCAGCACTTAATAATGAGAATGAGTAAATTTTATGGCCATGTACTTATAGCCAGGTACTTATAGGCATCTACTATTAGATATAGTTGTGTTACACAAAGAGCTTTGCATATGTTGAAAATTTTACCATGATCTGCTTGCGAATTTAAAATTTAATTTTATATAGAAATTTTAGATAGAAATTTTATATAGAAATTTTATATAGAAATTTTAGATAGAAATTTTATATAGAAATTTTAGATAGAAATTTTATATAGAAATTTTAGATAGAAATTTTATATAGAAATAAAATAAATAAAATCGAATTTAAAATTTAATTTTATATAGAAATTTTATATAGAAATTTTAGATAGAAATTTTAGATAGAAATTTTATATAGAAATAAAATTAAATAAAATCTGCTGAAAATATTATCTTGGTCATACAAAAAGCTATATATTTCCTCTGCAAGTGCTGAAAATTTCATTAGGATCGCTTCACGAATTCAAAAGAAAATTCGAGAAAATACAAAAGAAATTTTGAGTAATGAAAATTTAAAGAGTAAAGTGTCTAAAGAGAGTTTAAAGAGATAGAGAGAGAAAGCTTTATTTATGCTCTACAAGATCTGTCAAGTTCAAATATTACATCAGTCAACCGGCACAGGGTATTTTCAAGTCGCATACTCTTCTATCTTTCATTGCATTTTGCGCGAAGGGCGCTATGAAAATTGCATAATGTTTATTTGAGTAGCTCTAATGGCCAATGTGAAACACCTGCAATATACATATGTATAGAATGTATTGACTTTTGCATTGAAACCTAGTCAAATATCTCATTTAATTTATATATATATATATATATATGTATAGAATATATATATACTTCATATTTCTTCTTTATTTTTTTGACGCTTTTGTGGTTTTTATATTGCAGTTTGCATTCATTAAACACACGCAAATGCAATATGTGTTTTGTGAGTAATACTCATATTGAGTTTAAGAGTCTCACTAAGGTCAATATATTGGTATATCTATAGAATATTATTGGGCAAGACAATTGTTAATGTTGTGCGAGGTATAGTCTATAGTAAGTTGCATATGTTATTGTTATGGTAAAATTGATTTTTAATAGAGGGTTCGCCACTGTACACTAAAATGAGTCACTGAACGCTGAACAAAGACTTCAACTACTGTAGTATATTGAAGTTTACTTTGTGAACAAAATGTTAAATAAAATGTTAAGAAATTTATTTTACAAATTCTATGAAAATAAAATTTTAAAATTTATTTAAAAAAAATATAAAATATATATTAAAAAATTTATTAAAAATATATATAAATATCTAAAATACATTTTATTGATCAAAATTAACATAATAATTTTTTAAAATAATAAAATGTGCTATAAAAAAAAATCGTAAAAGCCTAAAAAATCTAAAACTTAAAATAAAATTTAATTTATGTATTTTTTGACATTTTTAGAAATTTATAAAAATTAAGAAAAAAATTATATAAAAAAATTTCGCTATAATCAAAATTTACATTTCGAGTTCCTAAAATTTTAAGCTCATGAAAAATAAATTAAATTTTTTTTTTCAATATAGTTAAAATTTACATTTCGAGTTGCTTAAATTTTAAACTCATGAAAAATAAGTTAAATTTTTTTTTTGAATTTTTTAAAAAATATATACAAAAAATACTAAAACTATATAAAATATTTAAAATTTGTGCAAATATCATAATTTAATTTTCTGAAATTTCTGAAATCATAATATGTTAAGAAAATTAAAGAAAGTTTTATAAACATTAAAAAAATATATATTAAAATAATAAAAAAAAAATGTTATAATGTTAATATTTTGATTTTCTATTATAAATATCTATGAACTATCATTTATATCTCAAACGATGAGCAACTTTTGTAAAGATGAAACTGGTTTTAAATACCAACCGAGTTTCTCATGGCTGTACAAAAAGAAAGAAGAGTGAGGAGGAGGAGGGGAGGTGAAAGAAAATTGGAATACAATTAAAAACAGAAGCTTGTTAAAGTAAATATTTTGTTTAGATATGCAGCTGACTTCGATAATACAATTTATGTATAGGAATTCACAGTCTTTCTATCTCTCTCTTTCTCTCTCTCTCTCTCTCTTTCTCTCTAGACTATCTCTTTCTCATTTAACAGAGAAAAACCAGTTGGAGGCCATTCAGATTTAGTGAAAATGCAGAAATGAAATAAGTAAATGCATCATGCATGCATATTCATGTCCACAGTTGAGATGCCAACTGTGTGCTGAACTGATAAATTTAACAATTCCTGCAATTGCATTGCAAATTAAAGAAACGCGACTATGTTATGTATGTAGAAAGTCACTGGCCAAAGAAATTATGTTAGTTAGGTAAAAAAAATATAAATAAAAAAAAAGAAACCCCACAATTTATGCTTCATACTCGTTAATTTTGATGTCTTTGACGCCACCTGACAGTCAGTTGAGTAGGATTAACTTTCAGCTATTGTCGAAAGATTTAAATGTGAAAATGTGCTAGAAATTGGCTCACGATCCGTCACCTTAAAGCTATAATTCTAACTAATTAAATGCGAAATGCATTTTAAACTCTATGAATATTCACTGCAAAAAAAAAACAAAAATATTCAAACATTTTTAGCTTGAGAAATTAACAACTGGGGGTCGCATCATGTGAAGAATTTGTGCAAGCGATGGTGGTAAAAGATTTATGCCAAACTAACAAAGTAACAAAAGTTAACAACATCTTTGTAACGTAGTATGCAAATCTTATGCGTGCTCTCTCTCTCACTCTCTGTACGTCTCTCTCTCTCTCTCTTCTGCTTGCAGTTTATGCATTGTAATAGCGCGCGATTCTTGTGAATTTCGTCGTTGTTGTTTGTAATTACAGGCAATTTTCCATGAATTTATTAAAGTCAAGCAACAACAAGAACAACAACAACAGCAAGAAGAAGTGGCACAACAACAACAACAACAACAACAAACACAGTTTAAAAGCTGCTTAAGTGCCCCTTCCCACCAAAAGATACAACAACAAAACAACAAAAAAAAGAATTCAGTGCGCTGATCTGTTGCCCCTTCCCGCCTTTCCTACTCCCCCTCCACCCCTTACACTACTGAGCACAAACAAACAGACCATAAATAGTATAAATTTCCACATGACACGCGATGATTATGCATTTTGTCAGGGTGTAGTGAGGAAGCGTGAGGGGGGAAAGAGTGTAGGGAAATCGTCAAGCTGCATCTTTAAACATCATTTGCGTATGCACGAGTAAAGCTAATGAACACTTGCAACATGCCACAAACACACAGAGAGAGAGAGAGTCACAAACTGTGGCAAGGTTTTAATTGCTCAAAGCTTAAGCGACAATGTATAAGCAAAGACACTGACAGCCAAACACACAGTAAATGCGAGCGAGAGAGAGAGAGAGGGAGACAAAGAGAGAGAGTGAGATAGATATAGAGAATTGTATGCAGAGTCAAATCGCAGTAGCTTCATTTGGCAAAATATGACGCGTCGCTTCGTCGGCTTTTCATTGATAGCAGCCAAGTGTGGGTCATATCTATATCACTCTCTCTCTCTCTCACTCACTCTTTCTCGCTCATTCCCCTCCTCTACGTGCTCTAGCCTTTTGTCATTGTCTGCTCCCTGCGCTATTTCATGTCATGCTAGCGGCTCATCTGCATGCTCATATCTTCGTCATCGACTATATACTGCTACAGTTGTTACTCTTACTCTTTCACACTCACAGTATCTCTCTCTCTCTCTCGGTCTAACATCGGGTGTCTGTTTCTTATTAGCTCTGCACGCGCTCTGACTGTGTTCGCATAGGGAACATGTATGGGGAATCCGGGTAGCCGGGTAGTCGGGTAGGTCGGATTGCTGGGCTTTGGATCTGTGTGCTGTGTACGGGTTCCACTGGGCAATCAGTAGGCAAAAATTCCATGAATTAATTTCAGTTTTGCATGTTGTTATTTATTAAAATTTTATTTTGCGTTTCTCTTTGAATAGCTGCCGCTTTCCATGACTTTGTTTATACACTTTGCATGTGTATAAGCTTCTATGTATGTGTGTGTGTGTGTGTGAGCTAGTTATTTTTCATCATTTTTGTTCTCTGATTCTTATCAATAGCATGAGGCTGTGTATTCACTGTGTTGTTGCTGCTGTTTCAGCATGAATTGCAAAAGGCGGAAGATATGTAGCATTGAAAAGCTTTTGCTGAACTTTTTACATGTGCCAGCAATATATCAAAAAAATATTTTATAGAGTGTATATATAGCCGCTGTATAACTTCAAAATTCTTTACAAATTTTATGAAAATTTTTCATACACTTCAAAGCGCAACCCAAATTCAATTTCCCAGCAAAAAAAAAAAAAATTAATTAAAATTTCACTGATATTTATTTTAATTTTTTATTGATTTCTGCATTTTTTTTTCTTTAAGTTTTTTTTTTTTGTTTTCTAATTTTAATACATTTTAAAATTCTATTAGTATTTTTTTTTTTATAATTTACAATTACAAATTTTTATTTTATTTTTTATGTTTTTTTTTCTGATAAATTCAAATTGTTTTATTAGTTTTATAAAGTTAATTTTAATTTAAATTAGAAATGTTATTTATTACATTTAGGTTTTGTTTTTTTTTTAATTTATATTTTTAGTTAGGGTTTTTTTTTTTTACCATACAACATACAAAATAATGCTAAATTTTTTAAAATTATTTTCTGTTTTTTTTTTTGTGTCTTGTTATTTTATTTTTGCAGTTTTCTTGTTGTTGTTGTTTGTGTGTATTTTAAAATTAAAAATCATTCAATTGATTATCACAGTATTCACGAAAGAAATAAATATGCTTAAGAGTTCATTATAATACAATATTTAAATTGTTCAAATTTCAAAATTATTCGCTAGAAACTGTTTTTTTTTTTGTGTTTATCTTTCTTTTTTTTATGTTTTTATTTGACTTTTTCTTTTTTTTTAAAAAAACGTTGCATCATACGCTTTCCTATGCGCTAGACTATACTTAAATATTAATCATACGCCATGTAGAACGCGACATATACAAAATTCAAAAAATTAAATAATCTTTGCCTTGTGCGACAAAGCGTTACACATGCCACAAGGCAAACAGTTTTAATTTTCTTCACTCAAAAAAACAAACATAAAAATGTTGGTATTCAAGTGAACCACAATGCAATGAACTAGCTCACAGTGGTTCACATGAGCCGCACATTTTTTTTTTGTTTGTTTATAATTTGTTTACACTTGACGAAATGTTTTGCTTTATAATTAATTATATAATATAATAAATATCAATAATAGTTAACATAAACAAAGCGCAATGATTGTGCCTGTATGTGTATGTGTGTGTGTTTTGGGTGTTTGTGTGTCTGTGTGTGTGTGATTGGCTGTTGAAACCGAATCATAGTTGAAAAATTAAGCTACTTTTTGATGTGTTTTGCGACTTTGAACCTGCAAGAAGAAGAGAAAAAGATGGAAAAGAAAAATTAGTAAAATTATTACAATAATTTTAAAATTTTCTTTTAAATATTTAGAATTTTTTTTACATTTTTAAAATTTTTTTTTTAAATTTTATTTTAAACTATAAATCTTTTTTTGACATTTTTAAAATATTTTTTAGATTTTGAATATTTTTTGAAATTTGCATTTTGTTTCATTTTTTTAAATTTGAATATTTTGAATAAATTTTTAAAAATGTAGCTTTAAATATTTAAATTTTAAAATTTTCTTTTAAATATTTAGAAATTTTTTTTACATTATTAAAATTTCTTTTTGAAATTTTATTTTAAACTATAAATTTTTTTGACATTTTTAAAATATTTTTTAGATTTTGAATATTTTGCAAAATATTTTTTAGATTTTGAATATTTTGAAAAATTTTAATTTTTTTAAATTTTTTTAAATTTGAATATTTTGAATAATTTTTTAAAAATTTAGCTTTAAATATTAAATATTTAAAATTTTAAAATTTTCTTTTAAATATTTAGAAATTTTTTTACATTTTTAAAATTTTTTTTTTGAAATTTTATTTTTGACATTTTTAAAATATTTTCAAGGTTTTGAATATTTTTTTTTTAATTTTATTTTAAGCTATAATTTTTCTGACATTTTTAAAATATTTTTTAGATTTTGAATATTTTGAAAAAATTTTAATTTTTTTTTTAATTTTTTTAAATTTGAATATTTTGAATAAATTTTTAAAAAATTTAGCTTTAAATATTAAATATTTTAAATTTTTTTTCAAATTATTTTTTGTTATTTCAAATGAATTTTTAAAATTTTTTAATATATATATTTTTTTATGTTAATTTTTGAAAAAATATTTTTTTTTGTTACACACCTGCTTGAAATTTGTTAAGCAGTGTACGCTGCTTTGTTCCCTGGCGCACATTGCACTGTCTATGTCCCAATTCTCTCTTCAAACTATTTACGCCTTATGCCACACACTGCTTCTAGTGCAACATATAAGGCGACTCATCATCATCGGCACCCGTTGGACTATCAAGTGAAGGATTAATGCGTTTCTCCTTCTGCCGACGATTGCAGAACCAAACGCGAACAACTTCTTTTTCCATGCCCAAACGATCGGCAAGTTGACTGATCTCTTCCGATGTTGGTTTCTGATTTGCCATGAATGCTTTCTCAAGAGCACCGCGTATGGTTGTCTCAATCGATGTACGCTTCTTGCGACGGCGACCAATGATCTCCGGTGTGCTGACCGTTGCCTGCAAGGCTGCCGGATCAAAGACACCGCCGGTGGCTTGTATAGTGCGATCAGCATCGTCCAACCATTTCTGCAGCAATGGCTTCAGCTTGCACATGTTCTTAAAGCTCAAATTGAGCGCCTCGAAGCGTGAGATTGTCGTCTGGGAGAAATCATTGCCATAGAGTTTACCCATGGCCAGACCAACATCACCTTGGGTGAAGCCAAGCTTAATGCGTCGCTGCTTAAAGGTTTTGGCGAATTGTTCTAGTTCCTCAAGATCTGTGGTTTCTTCTGGCGATGGTTCACCAGCTGCACGTGCTGCTGCTGCACTAGCGACAGTCTTGGGCTGCGGAGTTGTCGTAGACGCTGCACCAGCACTGTGTGTGCCACTTGTCGGTGTGCTGGGCGTTAGCATGCCACTTAGCTTTAAACTTGCCGCTGAATTTGGTGGCGTTATCTGCAGCGGATGATGCAACGAATGTTGTTGGTGCTGTTGCTGCTGCTGCTGATGATGATGATGATGTTGATGTTGATGTTGCTGCAATTGATCCGGCGAGCTGGCCGGACTACGCACTGTTGCCGGACTGTTACGATGTGGCGTTGAGCTGCGTGGTTGCAACAATGGCGACTTGCACATTGACAGCGATTCGTGCAACTGTTCTTGTTGCCGCTGTTGCTGCTTCTGCAGTGCCTGCAACTGCTGTGTGGCTTGTGCCAATGCTTGCAATTGACTTTGCATTAGGAACTGTGCGGCAGCTACTTGTGTGCCCAGCGCTGGATCATCTTGTGCAATGCCCAAGGAACCGTTGCGTAACAGTTCGACATAACTGTTAAACTGTTGTTGTAATGCCACCTGACGCTGTTGCAACAACTGTTGAAATTGTGCAAAATCTTGCGGTGATATTGTGCCGGTCAACAGCGGATTATTTAGACCTAAGCCAGCTGCAGCAAATTGTGCCTGTGGCGAAGAGAGTCCTGGCATTGTTAACATTGGTTGCATGCCACTTGCTACTGTTGTGGCCACAGCAGCTGCTGCAGCGGCCGCTGCTGCCATTGATGTGGGTGTAGGCGTGGCAACGGGCGAGATCGATGGTGGAACCGGTGATAATGCTGCAGGTGGCATATGCAACTGTTGGTTAATAGACGGCGATGCTGCTGCAACTGATGATTTCACTGAATTTTCTGGCGATTGTGTGCTGTGACGTGAATTATCACTGGTTAAATTTAATGCACCACCATTGGCATCATCATAATCCTCATCGGGCTGCTCCAATTTATACACTTGATGCGGATGCGTATGTGAATGTGTATGCGAATGATGATGCGCCGGATGTGGCTGCAATGATAACAGTTGTCGCTTTGCCTGTTGTTGTGTCATCAAAAGTGCCGGACTCAGTGGAGAACGACAACGATCGCTGGAGGTGCCAACGCTTGAATTGTTGTCATCACAATCTGATGCTAGAAGAGAGAAGAATAGGGAAGAAGCTGTGTTAGAGAAATGTGCAAGTTGCTGTAAGAATTTAAGAGTTGAAAAGTAGAATAGGAGCAGGAATAGTTTTGGAGTTTGGGAAGTAGGAACTCTTCTAGATGCTCTAGACTTTGAATTGCCGCAAATATCCTTAAATTACTTTTATCCAAACTCTTTTTAGACTCAAATGTGGCACTCCCTGAAAAAACTCCTAGAGAGGACTTTGGATTCTACTGGAGTAAAGTCAACTATTCTAGTTACTCTAGACTCTGAATTGCCTCAAATATCCTTAAATTACTTTTATCCAAACTCTTTTTAGACTCAAATGTGGCACTCCCTGAAAAAACTCCTAGAGAGGACTTTGGATTCTACTGGAGTAAAGTCAACTATTCTAGCTACTCTAGACTTTGAATTGCCTCCTTAAATTACTTTGATCCAAACTCGTTTTAGACTCAAATGTGGCACTCCCTGAAAAAACTCCTAGAGAGGACTTTGGATTCTACTGAAGTAAAGTCAACTATTCTACTCGTAGTTACTCTAGACTTTGAATTGCCTCAAAATATCCTTAAATTACTTTTATCCAAACTCTTTCTAGACTAAAATGTGGCACTCCCTGAAAAAACTGCTAGAAAGGGCTTTGGGTTTTACGAAAGTAAAGTTAAGATTGATCAATCATACAGCGAAGGCTACGCTTCAATCTTCGATTTGCCATAATTGTCATTCCTTCCGTCGATTATTTATATTATTTCATAGACCAATCGTAGACCATCCACCCCTTGAATGCGGCACATAAGTGTCTTTAGGCTGTTTTGTATTAAAGCATCTAAGATTGATCAATCATAGTATCAGATATATATATTCATAGCATACACTGGCTTAATTTTTGCATAATTGTCATGGTTGCTATCCCTAAACTTTACCTAGTCCAAAATATGTAGCACCCTTTCAAGTCAATACACTATACACCTTGATTACTCCAAAGTCCCTTTTGTCCCTTTCTGCCTTGGTTTTCGTTATGCATAGTTCAATGCATGTGTTTGCATAATTTTTGTTCAATTTCATAGTCCGTTGAGTTTGTTGTTGTGGCATGGCATGGCGTGAGGGTGAGGATGAGAGTGAAAGGCTTTCACCCACACGTGCCACCCAAAACGTTAGCATTATGCGAAAAACTGTTAGTTTACATAGTTAGTAGAGCCTAAGCAACAAACAGTCAGGCAACATCGTATATCACACAGACACATAAACACATACACATGCAGTGGTACATCAAATGGAATTCTCATGTTTTCTTTTCATTTTGGCTGCTTTTAAGTGCCATTTTAGCATTTCAAATGTTTTGGTGCTGATGCTGTGATGCTGATGTTGATGTTGATGCTTCGGCCGGACCAAACGATTTGTATAAATTTGCTATTTGTATGCATTTTATTTTATTTATACAACAAGCGGCAATGGGATATGGAATGGGGTTTACTTTTGGTCTGCCAATTGATTTGCAATAATATTTAAATGCGTCAGTTCATTTTTAGGCTAAAAAAAAAAATAGAAACTTATTTTTACCCTCTAGAAAATGGCAATCAAAAAGTTTTTTTTTTTCTTTTTTTGCCGTAACCCTTTTGCTTTTTTTTATTTCTATTTCTATTTTTTTCACCGGCCCCTTTGAAGTGCTACCCCTGCCACTGTGCTATTGCTACTGCCACTGCTTCAATGTTGAAATCTCAATTGTGGCATTTCCATTTCCCATTTCCCGACTTCAACTGCCGCAACCGGTCAGCTGTGTCCATCGCAAGGTCCAAAAAAAAAGGAGGAAAAAAAAAAACTTCGAATAAACGAAGTAAAATTTTGCATATGTTTGCTTTGGCTACTTTATGACTTGTGTATGTGTGTGTGTATATATATATGTGTGTGTGTGTGGCGAATGCTGCTACGTGAATTTGATGACTTATTCGCCCAAGTGGGTCGCCCACATGGTTCAACATCCATAGTCATCCTTTGGGGTCTGCAGCTAAATCTAAAGCTAAAGCTACGTGCAGATATTTGGTATTCAGATGATGTGCAAATTCGATTTGTATGTGTTGCTATGTGAACAGTAGCCAAAAAAAGCAGAGACGTTGTCAAAACTAATATCAATATTGGTAAAAGTTTGGAATATAGTTTATAGAAATAACTATAAAAAAATTTTAGCTGTCTAGTTAGAGTAACAACTGAGTTACGATAGGATAAATATGAGTAGGGAATGTAGGGATTCCAAAGCGAAGAAAAAGACGCCTAGCTTTACGGAAATGTATTTGTCTATACACCAAGTATTAGTTGAGATACTATAATTATTTTATTCACAGAAGGTTTGTAGAATGTTGCCTCATAGAGCTAAAATTTTGGATATAGTCAGAGGAAGTTGTATTCAAGATCTCAGCTGTCTAGTTAGAGTAACAACTGAGTTACGATAGGATAAATATGAGTAGGGAGTGTAGGGACTCCAAAGCGAAGAAAAAAAACAGCTAGCATTACGGAAATGTCTTTGTGTTAGCTATACACCAAGTATTAGTTGAGATACTATGATTATTGTATTCTCAGAATAATTGTAGAATGTTGCCTCATAGAGCTAAAATTTAGGATATAGTCAAAGGAAGTTGTATTCAAAATCTCAGCTGTCTATGAAGAGTAACAACTGAGTTACGATAGGATAAATATAAGTAGGGATAGTAGGGATTCCAAAGCGAAGAAAAAAAGAAGAAAGAATGTTGCTTCATAGAGCTAAAAATTAGGATATAGTCAGAGGAAGTTGTATTCAAAATCTCAGCTATTTAGTGACAGTAACAACGGAGTTACGAGAGATAGTCACAACTAAAAAAAAGTCCGAAATAATAATAAAAACTAAAATTTCTAACATTCTTCAGGGAAATTTAAATTTTTATGCAATATATTAAGCAAATATTCAAATTTTTATAGTTATATTACTTTTAGTAATATTAAAAGTTGGCAAACATTTCAAAATAATATAGAAATTATACAACTTTGCTTAAGTTGATTGAGCCCCCCTTTTGGGTAACGCCACTGCTATCTTAGCATAGCCAATAAAAAAAAATGCCAAATGGTCAGTTTGACTTCACATTTGTGTACGTGTGTAAGAGTGTGTGTGTGTGTGTCTCTATGTCTGTGTGTGTGTTTTTTGGCTCCCACACTCGTGCATAACGGGCATAATTTTTGCATAAAATATATGTAAATATGTGTTCATATGCGGTTGCCCAAATGCCAGAGCGAAAAGAAATCACAGCAACAGTAGCAACTGTGTCCAATGGTCAAATACACACACACACATACATACACACATACAGATGTATGAAAATTCAAATCAAGCGAAATGCTGTCAATAATATAAAAGCAAAGAGGACGCAAAAAAAAGGTTGGTTCTATTATGACCAAAGGATACTAACATCACATCAAGCATCCCCAAGTCAAGTCCCTGGCCGTGACTAACAAAGTTCCGAACGTGGGCGTTGCAAAAAAAATATTTTTTATATAGACTTGGTTATGATGACGATGATGATGATGATGATGATAATAATGATTATGATGTTGTTTTGCCATGAAATTTGTAAAGTGTGAATTGCAAATTTTACGCAGTTCAGCGACGATAACGAGTTATGAATAATAATAAGCTCATAATATTGTATTTTAAGGCAAAATTCTAAGCTTCTGCAATTTTTCAATTTCATAATCTACCTCAAAATATGCTAATAAATATGCTAAAGTATCTCCCTTAACTTTTTATAAACTATTGCTTTTCACAGTTCAGCAAAGTTTCTGTAACATTTTGATATATTTTTTAACTTTCAATATTAGGATTTCCATAGATAGAATTCCCATTTGCATAGTTTAGTTTTCATAGTATTCACAGGCAATATTTTTGCTTCTTTGAACTATCCCCAAAATATATAAAAACTATCGTAACTCAGTTGTTTTTCCAACTAGGAAAATGAAATTTTTCTTGGATATTCTGCAACTTATTTCCAAAGTTTTATAATCAATTTTAATTTAAATTTAACTATTGAAAATAAGCATTTTCTGCCATTGGGAAGTATCCTCAGTTTTTTCCAATTATCATAACTCTATTGTTTCTACAACTAGACAGTCAAAATTTTTCTTGAATATTCAGAAACATATTTCCCAAGTTTTATAATCAATTTTAATTTCAATTTACTTTTAATAGTATTGGAAAGAAGCATTTTCCACCATTTGAAAGTATCCTCAGTTATATCCAATTATCATAACTCCATTGTTTCTACAACTAGACAGTCAAAATTTTTCTTGGATATTCAGAAACATATTTCCCAAGTTTTATAATCAATTTTAATTTTAATTTACTTTTATTAGTATTGAAAATAAGCATTTTCTGCCATTTGAACGTATCCTAAGATATTTCCAATTATCATAACTCTATTGTTTCTATAACTAGACAGTCAAAATTTTTTCTTGGATATTCAGAAATCACTTTCCCAAGTTTTATAATCAATTTCAATTTCAATTTACTTTTAATAGTATTGAAAATAAGCATTTTCTGCCATTTGAAAGTATCCTCAGTTATTTCCAATTATCATAACTCTATTGTTTCTACAACTAGACAGTCAAAATTTGTTCTTGGATATTCAGAAACCTATTTCCCAAAAATTTTAAAATCAATTTTAAAATTTCTACTTAAACGCAAAGTCAAATAACTTAACACCCCTACAAATTGTTCAGTTCAATTGCAGCCTGAAGCGACAAATTAGTAACGCCCCGAAATGGCACAACGACACTGACAATTGTCACCTAATGCAGTCGAAAGGGAAACTACTTAAGAAGCTGTTAACTCTGAACACACGCACAACCATTTAATAAGACATCAAAATCAACTTAAAGATGTACACAATAATATCTGCACCTCTTTCTGCTCTGTCTCTGTCTCTGTCGCTGTCTCTCTTGTTCAATTTTCAATGCTTAAGTTCGGATTCGCGTTGAGTTTCCCTAAATCACGACAAAAGTTTTGACAGCCAATACCCCGACTCCATTCTCAAACCTAAGTATTGTAGTTTCATTCTCTACATTTTTACCCCTTGAGCAGCCGCATTTATATAAATGCCCAAATGCCAATGCCAGTGCCTATCCCTAAACCTAAACCTAACCCTAAACTCGAAAATCATAGCGCGTGGCCAGCGAGTGCTGAACCTACGGCATGGCAGACGATTGAAGGGGTTGCTTTGGATTTTGGATTTTGGTTTCTGGCTTCAGTTTCTACCCGTGTTTATTGTCTTTGCAGACTCAAATGAAACTGATGCCATGTCAGAGCAGATGTTTTCAGCTCAACATATATATACATGTCTATACCTATGCTATATATATATGTTTAAAGTGGACAATATCGTAAATTCTCGCACTTTGGACAACAGCTGAGCTCATCTAATGGCTGCTAGGTGCGGGGTAAAAATTTTTTGAAGTTGAAGTTTTAAAGAGTTTTTCTGAACTTACCATTCGATTGCAGTGGCGATGGTGAACGTGACAGGCGACTGATATCTGTAAGAATGAAAGAGAGAAAGAGTGTGTGTGAGTGAGTGAGAAGATGAATAAACAATTTTGGTATTGAGTTTTAAAGTAAGATTTCAAGTAAAATTAAGAGACAGTTGAAGTTGCAACTGCAAAAACCACGTCGCAGGCATAAACTGATAAAACATGCAATGGTAAACTTAACTATTACAAAGTAGACAGAAAGCAAATGAAAGAGATAGAGAGAGAGAGAGAGAGAGACAACAAATCGATATCGATACACTTTTAGCTAACTGAACAAATGGTCAGCGACAGGACATGCGGCTGCTGTTGCTGTTGCTGCTGCATAAAAGGATATTTTTATGTTTCTTATACCCGTGGGGCAAACACCTGGTCCTGCCACTGCTGCTACTCTTTCTCTTTCTCAATTTGAATTTGAAATTTGTTTTTTTTTCTTTCTCCTCTGACCAAACAAATTTTATGACCTTATATATCGAAACTGCACGGAGAAAACGAGGCGTGTGTGCTCTTCAGCTCTTAAACTAATTTATGAGTTTTTTTTTTTCTTCTTGTGGCAAGTTTAGTGTGTATAAAGACAACTATGTTGCATGCAGCAACTGCATTGATATTTTGTTGCATTTTGTAATAAATGCATTGAAAACTGACAATTGGCTAAGCTAACATTTATGTGTGGCATGTGCTAAAATTGTGCTATAAACTTTTATAGCAATTTTATATGCTGCTAATCAATTTATAGCAAAAAGTTTTGCAAGTTCTCTGACATTTTTATTTAGCATATTTTGTATAAATTTCATGCTATAATTTATAGCATGTGCTATACATTTTTATAGCAACTTTGAAAACTGAAAATCGATTTATAGCAGACTTACAAGAGTTGAAATTTTTTTTGCATAATTTCTTGAATGATTTTGCTCTTGTTGTGCATGTGCTATAAATTTTTATAGCAATTTTTAAGTAAAGCGAAAATTTTGAAAATATTTTTTTAAATTTAAAAAACAAAATAAAATTAAATAATTTTCTTTCGCATATTTCTCGAATTTTTATAGCTAGAACTTTCCCGAAAACTGAGTAATACATTTTTTTTTTGGTCTTATTTGATTTTAAATTTTTAAATTTAATTTTTTTAAATATGAAAAAAAAAATTAAACAAATTAAAAAATTCAATAATTTTCTTTCGCATATTTCACGAATTTTTATAGCTAGAACTTTCCCGAAAACTGAGTAATACATTTTTTTTTTTTTTGACTTATTTGATTTCATAATTTATAGCTATCAAAATTTTGTGTAGTGTTCAACTGATTTCTAATTATTATTTTTTATTTTGATTATCAAACATTCTGATTATAAAGTTAAGGTGCGTTAATCTTTTTAAATCAAGTCTGATGTTAAATTATTAGCACATGGATCAGGGAATACCCGCTGAACATATTGCCATAAAGATTGCAAAATAACAAAAAAATTTTTTTTTCTTTTGTTAACTATTATTATATAATCTATGCCTTTTGTTTTTTTACACATTAATTTTTTTTTATTTATTTTTGCTGACACATTGTACAATTTTACAGCTCAACTGTGCGACTTTTACTCTCTGTCTCTCTCAGTCTCCGTCTCTGTCTTTCTCGCTGCTAATTAAAGCATTCTGTTATAAACTCAAGTGTTATTAGACGCTGAGAGAGTTCTCAGTTTTCAGTACTTCTGCCGACAGTGCCATATGTGGCATAACCATATCATTTATCCCATTTTTCCATTTTCGTGTCTCGTGCCACAGGCGTCTGCGAAGCAAACTAATTTTCAAAAACTACGCGTTAAAATGCCAAACATAAATTATGTAACATATTTGTGTAAAGTCACCCCCGCCACATAGAAGAAGAAGGGGAAGGGGAAGGGGAATGAGAAAAGGGCAGTGATAGGCAGCACAGTTAAGCGCGTGCTCAGCACGTCACGAAAAATGAGCAGCGCTGGCAAAATGGGGCAAAAATGAAAATTGTTAAAAATTTTTAGAGAAATGCAAAAACCGCAAGCGACCCTCAAAAATTGAACAGCGGGTGGCAAATGGCGGGTGGTGGCGTTTTGGCCAAATGAAATGTAAGCAGAGTAAGCAGCAAAACTGCGAGATACTTTTGCACAATTAGTCAATGACCTCGACAGTTGTTGTTGTTGTTGTTGTTGTTGTAGTTATTGTGGATGCTTGCTATGTGTGTGTGTGTGTGTATTTGTACACATCACGTGCGCAGACTGACTATCGATTGAGTCGTCGTCGCTGTTGCTTTGGCGGCGGCATCGGAAGCTGCGTGTCTTGAACTCTTGACCCCACACCGAAAAAAAAAAAAAACACACAGAGAAAATTTTTGTGCGTGTTTTTGTGCGTTTATTTTTCTGCTACATGTTGTTATGCCTTTTGTTTCATATGAATTTTCGTAGCAAAACAAAGCGCAGACAAAAGAAAGAGAGAGAGAGAGAGAGAGTGAATGAGATAGAGCTACTCTTTCTGTGTGTGTAAAAGCTTTAGTCGGCTTTTAGGCGCATTGCAGCCGGAAGTTCGATTTCCGTTTATTGAGTAGAAAAATTTCTGTTGCTCTTATTGCTGTTGCTGTTGTTGTTGTTGTTGTTATTGTGTTTTTATGAGACTTTAAGTTCTTGGAATTGTATCAATATCAATATACATATACTTAAGTCTATATAGACTATATAGTTGAAATCTAAAGCACACACGCCCCTTTCTTAGCTTGACCAAAGTAGCGTAATATGATAAGCAACAGCGAAGAAAAAAAGAAACTCTTATCAATCATATCGCTACTAAAAAAAGGTAAAAAAAAGTACAACTGCAGCCTTGTTCTTATTCTTATTTGCTAGTCTTATCATTTATTTCTAATGAGCTCATTTAGCGACAATGACTAAAAATAATCCGCCATGCTAAAGTGTTTTTTTTGCAAAAAAGCTAAAACCAGTTTTTATACTATTTCTTACTGTCGTCAATCGTTTGTGTTTCTCTCTCTCTCTCTCACTCTCTCTCTCTTTCACTCTATATATATTAATTGAATAGCAAAAATAATCGATTAATTTATTATAATCAAATGTCGGCGCAGCTATGACGAAATTTGTTTACCAAGAACATGAACAAGAACATTTTTTTTTTTTTTTGTTCTAATATTGTGCAGGTGTTGATCTGATAAGCTATGAAAGACTTGTATGATAAGCAAATTGTAGCAATCTATGGAAATCATGAGACTCAAAAAAAAAAAATATATATATGTTTAAGTTTTGATCATTGAACATTTATAAATTACATAAAAGATACTCAAGCACATTAAGCGCTACAATAAATAACGATTCACAAAGTGTAATCTTATATGTAGTATATGCTACTCTTCTCCCGCACCCCAAGCTCCACTCTGCCTAACACATTTTACAACCAATTGATAAGCGTTAGTAAATTTTTTTCATATTGTACATGGTCAACGTTTATTGTCAATGTGCATTGTGCAACATTTTGCGTTGCGTCTTTAAGAAATTTAAAAAAAAAAAAAATAAGAAAACAAAATTAAGTTCAGCATGTCGAAGCTTTGATTGCCTTGCAGTCTTAGCAGCACAGTTTATCATAGAAAATATTCAAATTTTTAAGCAAATTTCCCCTATGGCAGCTATATGTAGTAGTGGTCCGAGATACTGCCAATATTCACATACTTGCAAGCTTAGCTTCATAGTGAGCATTTATACCAATTTTCCTGGAGATAGTCCTAAAACTAAGAGACGGCAATCTGCACTCAATGCTGATCAGAAATATATATACTCTATGGAGTCTATCAAGTTTCCTGGAGATAGCCCTAAAACTAAGTGACGGCAATCTGCACTCAATGCTGATCAGAAATATATATACTCTATGGAGTCTATCAAGTTTCCTGGATACAGCCCTAAAACTAAGTGGTCCGACACTATCAATTTCAACTTATATACAAGCTTAGCTTCATAGTGAGCATGTAGGTATATCAATTTTCCAGGAGATAACCCTAAAACTAAGAGACGGCAATCTGCACTCAATGCTGTTCAGAAATATATATACTCTATGGAGTCTATCAAGTTTCCAGGAGATAACCCTAAAACTAAGAGACGGATGCGCTCAATGCTGATCAGAAATATATATACTCTAAGGTGTCTTATCATGCCTTCTTAGCTGCTTAAATAACTGCTCTCCAATAATTAATATACCTTCTGCAAGTGTATAAAATAGAAACTAGTAATAATAATAATATTTCTTCTTGATTTTTTTTTTTTACATACTTCTAGCGACTGGTACGAGCGACAAGTGGGTCGCTCATATGCCATATACGCACATGTACTATTTATGTTATTGACACCTGTGAGGGGGATTTTTTTTTTTTTTTGTTTAGCTACCATCTAGTGCTAGGAACCGTCGAATGCATAAAATGACTCAATAAATAAAATGCTAATTAACAAAAAATAAAATTCATTATGAAATTAATCACATTCATAGTTTGAACTGATTAAAAACTGTGTAATAGAAATTGTTTCCGATTTCAGGCCGGAAATATTTATACTTATCAATCAGTTAACTGTATTTTTTTTTTTGAGTCATTTTATTCTTTGTGATAAGACGTTGAACAAGTTTTTTTTTTTTTAGCTATTAATGGCAATTTTAATAGATTTTTTTTTTGTTTGTTTGTTTGTTGTAATGATATCATAACTATAATTATTCTATGATGTTAATAAGTTCAATTATATTAATATTATATTATTGTAGTCATGTTAATTATATATAAAATTTAAAGTACCTTAAGAACTTGACAAAATTCTTATAAGAAAATTTTGCATCATTTTTTTTATAATAATTATGCAATTTTTATGCGGAAAACGTTAAATGAAAATTTTTGTTAGATTTGAGATCTCAGAGAGACAGCCTAACTTTTAGCATGCTTTTATAGAGATCATGTTTTAAGATCTTATAAAATCTTATAAGAAAAGTTGAAAATTTATGCAAGGATTATGCAAAATTTTAGACTTCATTTATTTAAAAATTGTTCCTTAAGCTTTTCATGTTTGAAAATCTAGCAAAATATTGGAAATTCCTAAAAAAAATTCAAATATAGAGCTGACGATCTTACAGATCTTATAGATAGTAAAAATAAAATCATAATAAATCGTATATAAATTACATATAGAAGAGTATTATATTAGCATAAAACTTACATCGATTCTGCATCATGTGTACGTGTGCAGCGTTATTTGTTTTTAACAAATCATGTTTCAAGGAATTATTATTATCCTCGGGACTAGCGCTATGCCAATGTAGCTCCGACATAACCATTTTCACAATCGCAACAAAATTTTTGATTACAGATCAGATCAGATCAGCTTAAGTTTTTATTTACTAATATAACTAGTTGCTTCAGATATATGTATGTTCTTTTAACTGTTTTTTCTCACTTTCTGGAGATTTGTCCAATTGTCTCACAAATAAATTTTTTTTTTTATATTTTTTAATGTTTCTTTTTTGCACTTTGTCAATAACACTTGATGAATGAAATTTTTTTTTTTTCGTTCGTATTTTTTTTTGGTTTTTTTCTTATTTTCTATGAATTTTCCTTCAGCTGTTTTTTGATTTTTCTATTACTTGATTTTTTTTTTTTTTGGTTGGTTTGGTTATTGCGCCGGGCTGCGTCCAAACGCGTTCGTGTTTCGTATGAAACTGACAAACTGCTGAGCGGTTCAATGTGGCAGGACAACTCTGAACGGATAATTCAGTCGGTCGGCCTAGGCCTCTGCTCTGCTGTTGCTATTGCTGTTACTGTTGTTGCTGCCTGGCACTGCAGATGATAATGCTGATACGACTATTTGAGACTATTGTATGACGTTGTCTGATGTTGACGATGATGTTGATGTTGATGGTGATGATGATGTACTCTGCCGGTATTCTAGCGGGTCACACGTCTCTTTCTCTCTCACACTCTCTTACGCTCTCTTGCCGTTTACTTTGTCTTTGTCTCAATATATCTTCCACACTCCCTTTGCCGGCATTGACTTTGTTTGAGCGCGTTCTTCTTTCTGTTCCTGCTTCTTTCTTAGTTTTGAGTTAAAAATTTGTATTTTTGCGCCCAAAAACCAAAATGTGGATAAATGCGACGCATGCAGGGGAAAATATATGTGTCTGTGTATATGTGTGCGTTACGTTGCGTTTCGTTTACCACCCCAAAATCGTTAAGGTAAGGGTTGATTTCACGTTGTGCGCTGGGCTGGACTATAATATTAAAAAAGAGCGTTTGTTGTTGTTTTTTTTTTTTGCTTTTTTTGTTGCTGCCTTTTCGATAAAAAACACACACGAGCTGCACGATGTGCTTCACAAGAGTCAACGCGTTTAACTGGTTTCACGTCGGCGCGCCAACTGCACTTGGATCCCAACTGCTGCTGCCGCCAACTGGGGGAGCTTATCTGTATACGATTGAGTGTGTGTGTGAGCGAGCGCTAACGAAAGCCGACAGAGCTTATTGCCCGAAAGCCCGCCATATAAGCAACACGCATTGGTCTCTCTCTTGCTTGCGCTCTGAGCGCTCTTGGTGTGAGTTGAGAGTATATGTGCGTATGAGTGTGAATGAATGAGTGTAAGCGAACACTCGACTGTGTGTGTGTGTGTGTGTTTGTATATTAGAGCGCACGCTCATTATTTACCGTTCTGACTGCTCTGCCTTTGAATGCCTGTTAGAAACGCGTTCCACATTCAATCTCATTCGCTGAGAGGAGAAATGAGCGAGAGCATCGAGTGCTGTTGAGTGGCGTGGTATATGAGCGTTTAACATGTGTTGGTGAGTGAGTGAGACTGCGTTTGCATTTGAGCACGACTACGAAAGACGAGAAGTATGAGTGTGAGTGCGAATGCGAGTGTGAATGTAAACGTTCTGTGTATGTTTGTGTGTGTGATTGCTCCAACATTTTATACGTTTTAAAATTTTACTACAATGTCTTGTCTCGGGTTGTCGGGGTTGGGGCATCGTTTCGTTTTGTTCGGTTCGGCTGCCGTTCGTTGGACTTAGCATTGTATTACTGTGTGTGTGTGTGTGTGTGTGCAGTATGCGTGCGCTTGTTTGGGGTGTGGCTTAAAATTTAAATTTAGCTTTCAAATGGCGTTGGCGTCGACTGCGCTATATATGTGTGCGTGTATATGTGTATGCATATTATTTTATGATTGGCGCACACGCCTCAAAATACGAGTCAAAAACTTGCGCACACACGCCTGCATTAGTATTAGTGTGTCTGTTTCTCCCTATATATGTGTATGTGTGCTATGTAAAAATATTTTAAAGCTACGTCGACGTCGTAGTCGTAGTCGTAGCGGTAGTCGTCGCAACGTTGACTGCAACCCACATATGCCATTGTCGTCGTCTGCTTTGCGCTTTGTTCTTAGCTCTGCTGCCACTCAGCATCTCTGAGCTACTCATTCCACATGTTCCACATTTATTTGCCATTCATTTATGCACACATGTGCTGTATGCTGACCTCCTTCTCCTCTCTCTCTCTCTCACTCTTTGAACTGCCACCCACTTTGCTGCGCGCTATGCTATACGCAGCTATTGCTTGCCAACTTTTTATCATCATACTCTTCTTTCTTTGGCACTGGAAGCATTTGCCACTTCGTTTATTATTATGATTTGTTTTGGATTTTATTTTATTTATATAGAGCTGAACGCGCACAGGATGCCACAGGACGCTGTTTATTGCGTGTCACAATTAGAATTCACCAACAACAACAACAATGATAACAAAAAAAAAAAATGCAATGACATCATTTATAAATGTCTTAAAAATCATATTAATATTAAATATATAAATTTCATTTAATTATTATCTAAATTTACGATAACAAATAAATTATTTTACAACATTTTTGACTTTTTCAAGTCAAATCATAAAAAACAATTTGGTAAAAATAGAAAAAAAAAAATAAAAATAAACGATTTAATATATTAATATTCTAGGAAAACTTCCGAAACAAGCAAATTATAACGAAAAGTCAAATTCCAAGGTGTGTAAAAAAAAAATTTATATACATATATATGTATATCTCTCTCTAAGATAAAAAAGCAGGTAAAAGATGCACAAAATATAGTTTTTTTTTTTTATACAAAAAAAAATCATAAAAAATTGTTACAAAGTCATAAAAAGTCAGAAAATGTAGTTAGTTCAGGTAACTGAAGTGAAAGAAATGGGAAGAAGAAAACAAAAATATTGTACAAATTCATTTGTCCTGGCAAAGCGTTTAACGCCCCAGAAGGCGCAACGTTTCCGTTACTGATAACCACCTGAGGAGTGAGACGCTTGGCTCAGATTCTACGGCAGGATACTTGAGCTACGTATACCCTGCAGGTGAAAGTTGTTAAGTGTTTTACAGTTGAAGTGAAAGTTGAACGTTTTTTTTTATATTTAATTTGAAGTTATGGGAAATGTTTCAAACAAAATTTAAATAATTTTTATTTTAATTTAAAAATATTTTAAAATTTTTCCAAAAATTAAAAAAATTTTCTTTTTAGGGTATCTGCAAGTCAAGCTTAAACTACACGTTGAAATCTGTTTTAGTTTTTGTAGTTTTTGCGCTGCTTGCGTTTTTTACGATGCACATGGCCCACGATTCTTATATTGTAAATTGCGGCGATTTCCACGTAAATCATAAAAAAAAAAAAAAATTTCTAGATACCTTTTGGGCAGCATCCTGAACTCTGTTTGGTTCTACATGTTAATTAGGGCCAAAAAAAAAAAAAAAAAACGACTACTGGTTCTGAAATCGTTTATCGTGCCGTTGACTCTCTCACGTTCACAAGGACTCGCTAAAAAGGCTTCAAAACTTCAGTTACAATTTTTCTTTTGACTTGATGACTTGAAATCGTTTGACTTTTTTTTTCGCCTACTGTGCGTATCCATAAAAAAGACAGATACCGTAGATAGAGATGTACGTATGTATGTGTATCTGTTGTAAGTAACGTCCTTGCCATCGTAAACCTTACTCATTGCTGAGAATTACTTAAGTCAATGGTAGGCAAAAGATCATAAAAGTTCGGCCTAGAAGAAGAGTTCAAGGTGTTGTGTTGTTAGCGCAAACAACAATTTTATTGGGGCAGCCGGAAAATATTAAAAACAAAAAAAAAAAAAATACAAAAATAAAAATACTTTAAAAACAAATCTAAAACTAAATAAAAATGGAAAGGCCTAGGAAAAAATATATATAAAAAGGGAAATGCGTGCACGTTGTGTTTTGTACTTGGTAAATAACAATTTTCATTAACTTCAACTGCTTCTTCTTCTTCTTCTTCTAGTAAAAATTTGTTGTATGTTTTTCAGGAAAAAAAAAAAAATGACTCGCAACTAAAAGTGAAATGCGTAATGAAGTCATAAAACTTGCCTGAGACTTGCTTTATACTATGACTGTGGCACATGAAGGTATTTCATGTATTTTTCTTCATTTTTCTTCATTTTTTTTTTGTGGGTTTGTTCTTGTGGCTTTTGCCTTTTTGATTTTTAGTGGTAATAAATGTGGAAAATGAAAATAGAATTCTCAAGTGAAAGGATGTGACTAGAGATAATCTCATATCCGACGACAACAAAAATCTTGAAGTACATAAAATTTTACTTAAATCTCATCAAAAAAAAAAAAAACAAAAAATATTTTATAATTCTTTAAAATCTAAAAAATTTTTATATTTATTTTAAATCCTAAATTTCTCTTATCACTTTTCCTGCCAAAAGAAATGCTTAATTAGCAAAAAACTTCTTTAATCTTATGTCTAATCATGCCTCCAAAATAAGAGATTTATTTATTTTTGACCCTAAAACTCGTGAGAAAATTCAAAATAATTTTTTGTCAAGAGCTACGAAAAAACCGTTGGCCGTTTGCAAGAAAAAACGCAATTAAAGACAAAAAAAAAAATGCACGGAAGAAAGTTTCCTATCAAAAAAAAAAAAAGAAAAATTCAACCCTCATTGAAATAAATTTTCATGCTAAAAATTGCATAAAAAAGCGGAAAAACTGGGAAGTAACTTTGCCAATGCAAGGCGTCCCCGCATATGCATATAAGGAGGACATCGTTATGTTGATATGTAATGCTAAAGGACTTTGTCCTCAATTTTTTTTTGTGCTCAAGCGTGCTACCTGAGAAGTTCTTGGCTATGTATATTGCTGTTGTGTTCTTACATTTATCGGGGTGTCAAATGCACGCAAAATACCGTAAACCGTAACGTGTTTTCTCTTCTTCTTTTGCTTCTTTTGATTCTTTTGTGTCTCGCTTACCTTTTTCTTTGTTTTCTGCCTTAAAAAAACGAAGAAAAAAAAAAACAGTTCCTTATCGACAAGAGACAACGCAATTGATTTCAGTCGATTTTTTTTTTTACCCAAAATAGAAAAAATAGAAAATCAGTCGAAATCGAAAGAAGAAGAAGAATGCGCAATATTATTATTGTAAGAATATAAATAAATAAAACTCTAGACGTCATTGAATGTCATCGAAATGTTGTGGTACTTCATCATGTTACCAAAGACAAAGCTGTATATCAAGAAATTCCAAAATGTTATTGGAGATAATATGCAGACAGTTTTCTTTCTCTTTCTCTCAATAGCTCTATGTAAAAAAATACGATATGAAAAATGATGCATAATTTCCACAGACGGCAATAAAACGCGCGCCAAATATAAAAAAATAAAAAAATAGGCAAAAAAAAAAATTTTAAAATATCAAATTTATTTCTTAATTTTTTTTTTTTTGCAAAAAATATTTTTCATCTGTCGTTTTACAGTTGAAATGAAATTGCTTAACTATTGATTTGAATGACGGACAATTTTAATTAATGTCACAAACGGGAATAAGTTGGCATTATGGTGAAAGGGGTGCAAAAACACCCTGCAAATGCGTAAATCCATTTTTGGGTGTAAAAATTAGATTTTTATCGCTAAAATTTTGTTTTGAAGGGGCTAAACAGAGGGTTGATTTATATATGTTGAGTTATTCTTCTATTGTTCAAAAATTAATATGTACAAGGTATTGAAATAATGATTTCTATAGAATTTTCGTATTGAATTTAAATTTAGGAAAATAAAGAATTTTATTTTTTTAATTTTCATAAATTCTAGAAAAATATTTAAATATTTTTTTTTGATTTGAAAATCTTCATTAAATGCAAGAAACTAATTTTAATAAAATTAAGATCAATATAAAAATATAGAAATATTAACAAAATATTTTTGGTATTGAATTTATGTTTAGGAAAATTAAGAATTTTTTTTTTTAATAAACATAAAAATATGAAATTAAATATCTTAAATAGATTTTATAAAAATATTTCTTTTTTTCATGAAAATAAAAATATAAAAATAAATTGTTAAATAATTTTATAAAACTTTTTTTTTTTTAATAAACATATGAAAATAAATTGTTAAATAATTTTATAAAAATATTTTTTTTTATAAAATAAAAATATGAAAATAAATTGTTAAATAATTTTATAAAAATATTTTTTTTGTATAAAATAAATATACGAAAATAAATTGTTAACTAATTTTATAAAAATTATGAAATATTTAAATATTTTTTGATTTGAAAATCTTCATGCAAGAAAAAAAAATTTAAAAAATTAAATATATAAAAATGTAAAATATAGAAATATTAACAAAGTATTTTTGTTATTAAATTTATGTTTAGGAAAATTAAGGATTTTTTTTTTATAAAATAGAAATACGAAAATAGGTAAATTCTTGAATAATTTTATAAAAATATTTTTTTGTTATAAAATAAAAATATGAAAATAAATTTATAAAAATATTTTTTTTATGAAATAGAAATACGAAAATAAATTGTTAAATAATTTTATAAAAATAATGAAATATTTAAATATTTTTTGATTTGAAAATCTTCATGCAAGAAAAAAAATTTAAAAAAATTGGTACTGAACTTATGTTTAGGAAAATTAAGGATTTTTTTTTAAATAGAAATACACAAAAAAATTGTTAAATAATTTTGTAAAAATATTTTTAAATAAATTGTTAAATAATTTTATAAAAATATGTTTTTTTTATAAAATAAAAATATGAAAATAAATTGTTAAATAATTTTATAAAAATAATGAAATAATTATAATATTTTTCACTTACCATTTTGCTGCTGTAGCTTTAAGCAATGCTCCAAATCGCGCACATCCTTTGCATTGGATTGATTAAAGTGCAACGTTTCATAGAGTTGTCCTAGCTGCTGTTGCTGTTTCTCTTGCTCTACTGCTTGCTTTACTTGTTCTAATTCTTCCAATTCATCGACTGCCTCATTGTGCTGTTGCTGTTGCAATTCAGGTTCAGTTTTCAAGTTAAAAGGCGACAACAAACGTGAACAATTGTTAGCAAGTTGCTGTTGTTGTTGTTGTTCAACAAATTCATCAGTTGACTGCAGCAAGGAGTTGCAGCAGCTGCCATTGTCCTTGCCATTTCGCTCGTTCGGCAATTTGATGTGATTTTGTCTGTGATTTACGCTGACATCGCGCATATTTGTGTCAACATCGTCGACGTTATCCTGCGGCTCCTGCTGCTGCTTGTGTTCACAACTCGTTAATGTTGTCTCCTCTTCCTGCTGCTGTTCCATATCATCTTCTAATTCCGCATCATTCTCATCTTCCTCCACATCGTCATCGTCATTGTCATCATCGTTTTCATCATTTTGCTGTTGACATTTCAATCGAAACTTAAAGTTACAAACTGCAAGTAAAAGAAAATTGTTCGCCATTTTGTTAGTTCATAAATTTGAATAGATTAAAGTGTTATGTATATAGGCCAACTGGCCAATGAAAAGTGCCGTTGCTTGACATTTACATAAGCCTAATATTGAAATCACAGCAACCCTTTTTTTATGACTTTTACCGCCATTTGAATAAGCTGCGCATAAAAAACAAACGCCTCCCCTGTGCCTCGTTTAACCCAACAACAAGACATAAAGGGGTTGATTTACATAATAAAAAAACAACAACAAGAAGAACAACGTCATTGACTACGTGTCATGGATTTCATTTTAATATTTCCCCCGAGGGGTTGAGTTTCCTCCCGTTACACAAATTTTCAATCTCTGCCTGCGCAAACGCAGCGCATAATAAAAAATGAACACTTCAAAACTCAACATTTCATTGGCTCAAGTGTGCTGTGTGGCACGGCATGTGGCAAGTGTTGAAAAACAGAAGCTATTTTCATACCAAGGCGTTGAAACGACGTTACATTTTGAGTGCTCAAGGACTTTTCTTGCTCATTGTACTTGGCGAGTTTTTCATATGGAAATAATATGCGATATGTGAAAATTTTTTTCAAGTGTGAAAGTTTTTTAGGGGCAGGAAAAAAATAAAAAAAATAAAAAAAAAAATTTTTTTATAATAAAATATTAAAAATAAAATAAAATTTCTTATAAATATTAATAAAATTATATAAAAATATAATAATCTTATATTTAATAACAAAATTTAATATATAATATAATAAAAAAAAAAAAATTCAAAATATTTGAAGCTAATCCCAGCTGATACTCTACTTTCTCTATCTACTTTCCACAAATCTCTCTCTCTTTATCTCTTTGAACTTGCGGTATTTAGTGATTTCTCGCATCACTGCTTAAATCTAGCAAGAGGCAGACAAACTGGCGGACAGACAGACAAACAGACAGCCTGACAGTGTCTGTTGCGCAACCTGCAGCTGAACTTCTAAGCAGGCACCGCGCAGGTTTAAAGTAAAAAAAAATATAATAAAATTCCGCTTATCGATCTTTCGAGACATTTTGCCACTAAGACGCATAAAAAACTGCAAACGAATTACGCAAAGCATTAAAAAAAAACTCAAAGAAAACAGAAGCAAAAGATTGACAATAACAACAAAAAGAAAAAAAAAACATAGAGAATATAATATTTGACAGCGAAGCAAACGTTGATAAGCGGGGGAAAAGAATTGAAAAGATTGAAGAAGCAGAAGAAGAAGTAGAAAAAAATGTGCCAACAATTACGAGGAAGTGCCACCCAGAGCAGTATAGAGATCAAGTCAGAGAACGAGAACGAGAACGGGACAAGATGTAGGGGCCATAAATCTAATGTCAGTTTCGGGTTTTTAATTAAGTACCGATGCCAAACAATCAAACAGGACACAGATCAAAAGGCCACAAAACAGAACCTGCAGCATCAACAGTAATATAATGTCCTACTATCCAGGTGTCAATCCATAGAAATCAAAGTAGGTGTTGCTCTATCTATCTCTCTCACTCTCTCTCTTTGTCTCTATTGCACTAACTCTCAGCTCGGTCAGCAGCGTGGGAACAGCAGCTTGCGTAAGGACAATGCAAACATAGCACAAAGTGCAATTTGCCATTGTCTTGAGCAAATACAATGAGTGAAAAAGAGATAGACAAAAATATTGCGCCTGCAGCCCGCTGCGTAAGGCAGCAGACAAAGTGTAACTGTAACAGTGCAACAAAAAAGTATTCATCAGTTGATTTCTTTCGATACGCAACAAGAAGTGATTATTATATATTGTTGTTGTTGTTGTTCTACTCTTTTGTACGCGAAAAATTTATTGCATGCACATTGATCATTGCTGTCGCAGTTGCTTTTGCTACTGCGCAGCAACAGCGCTATCTTCTGCTCTCTTTCTTTCCATACATATATATTTTTTCTGTTTTGTCGCTCAGACCGCCCAATGCATGTCCAAGTCGTTAGGCCAAGCATAACAAAATACATACACACACACACTCATACACATATGCACAGACTCACAGTCACCGACAGCAACTTAAGCTTAGAGCTTTTACGTCTGCGCTCATTTAAATAGCGGGACCCGCTCTCTCGTGCTCTGTTTAATGCGCTCTCGTCACGCAATCGTATGCTCTTTGCATACGCTATACAACTACCCCTTCCTAACCCCTGCACCAAAACAACAACAACATCAACACTTCTACCGCTGGCTCACGCTGGCAAACGCAATTAACGCTATTAATTTCTGATGCGTTGGCGTCGCAGACAATCTTCCTCTCACACTGTCCTCAGTCTTTGCGTTGTGCTTCGCTCAGTAGTGTGCGAGCATTACACGCCTTCGTACACTTCGCTGCTCGTTTGCATAAATTTCGTGCCAGGCACCTTGCTCGCGTCTCTCTTTCTATCCCTGCCTCTCTTACGCATTTTGCATGCGCAGGTGCAGCGGCTCGTGACGTTTTTTTTCTTCTTTTTTCTTTCATTTTTTTTTTTAGTTTTTTTTTTTGCACGTTTGCTTTGTGTGCGCGCTTCTACTGGTAATTGCAGTTATTTGGCCCACGTTGAGCACAAAGCAAATAAAACAAAAGCAATAAAAAGAAAGATGAAATGAAAAAAAAAAAACAGAAAAAATTAAAGATAATAATTGCGTAAATTTATATTAAATACATATATTTATATATAAATTTCTTCGTTATTTTATTTTTGTATTGAAATTCAAGTAGTGAAAATGTGTTTGGAATTTCCATCAAAAAAGATGCGATAATTATGGGGCGGTAGGCGGTAGACGTTGGAAAGAGTAAGTCGAAGGCGTTTACTTATAATTTACTTATACAAAAATGAGGTGAATAAATTAAATATAGATTATATATTATTAACTTAACTTAACTACAGTATTATCGCATTATAATCTAATGTTAAATTATTCATATTTATAAATTCTTTTGCGGCTTCCTAGTTACGTGTGCTACAAATCTTAAATTAGTATAGCTCATGAGCATTATATTCAGAGAACTTAATAAATTGCAGACTTTGACTTCTGAAATTTGATATATAAGTTCTCAGAGATACTATGAAATTTTCCCATATATCTTTGGTAAATAAATAAAATCAAATTAATGTCATATTGAACAGTTTTTATTGTTACAATTTTCCCAAACTATGTTTAACCAACTGCAATTACAGCCCGCAATATTTTTATAGTTTTTCCTTAATTTTTCTTATTTTTTTTTACACAATTTCCCAACAATTTAAAACTCATTTTTTTTTTACCAAGAATTCGTTTTTTATGCTGGCATTAATAAATTTCAGTATCGCCAAAATACGTTACATTAAAAAAAAAAAATGGAAAAAAAATAGAAACACATCAAGAGGTTAAAATGTCACTTAAGCGGATTTCGTATTATATTTTTTTTTCCTAGACATTTTTCGTACAATTAATTTTTCCCAATTTTTTTTTTTGCACATTTTTTAAGTAGAAATGCGCGCAAAAAATACTCAAAAATAACAGACGAAATGCTGTTGCAGCTGCTACATGGTAAAAAAAAGGGGTGGAAGCTGTATGGGGCGAGGCAATATCAAAATTTCAACCCTATTTTGCATGCAACGTTTTTTTTTTTTTAAATCAAAATGATAAACAAAACAAAAATTGAAAGCAACATTTAAAAAATGGCTACAAGGTGTACGACTATGTGGGCAAAAAGGGGTGCGGTTAGAGCTCAGAGAACTATATATAGTAAAAGATATAAAGAATATATACAATATACATATATATAAAGAAAGAGATAGATCATTGACAATGCTTTGACATAGTCACGCAGCGAGGGGCAAGGCGATAAAAATAAAAAAATAAAAAACTGAAAAACCAAAATCAAAATCAACGCGTGCGCAAAACGCACCTTTAACCCAACAGCAACTTCATGTCGAAAGGATGCGTTGAGCGTGCTGCGCATGCGCCCTGCGCTATCGCTGCTGCTGCTGCTGCTGCTGTTGTTGTTGTGTAACTCAATACTAGCGTATGTTAGGGTTACATATTGCCATCTCGCTTGCACAGATTTCTATTTTACACTTTTCACTTTTGTCGCTAAATGTGGCGGAACTTGAGCGTCGCATTTATCATCATTAAAGGCGGATGCCAAAATGTATATAGATATAGATATATATATATATATGTATACAGACTATAGCATACTCTATGCCACATATCCTGTGCCACATATCCTTTCACTTTTGAGGCCAAAAAGGCTTGTGCTACTGCTGCGGGCTGTTGCCGCCAGCTGTCGCTCTCTATTTGTATAGAAATTTAATTTGACATGCAAACATCAGCAGCAATGGCAGTGGCAGTGGGAGCAGCACAACAAGCAGTGAAAGGATTCTGTCTGTCAAATAAAACGCGATTTCCGTATTGTAATATGACACCAAGCGGGCATAAGAGCGAAAGAGATAGAGAGAGACAAATGAGTGAAAGTAATTTGCGACAAATTTCCATTTTCATTTTTTTTTGTATTTTTTGAGATTTTTGATTTTCGATTTCAACGTTTTCAATTTCCAAAGTGAAAGCCATGCAAATATTTTTCAGCTGTTTTTTTTTATAAATATAATTTCTTTTTTTTTTTCTATAATTTTTCTGCAATTGTTGTTGCTGCTTTTAACTCGTCTGGAAATGTGCAAAAATTTTGTTAGATAAAAATGTTAACAAGCAAAATTAATGAGCCCTGAAACATTAAAATTATAATTTATATTTATTTGTATGTTTCTTCATCTTCTTCTACTGCTGCTGCTGCTCAGCTTGTTGTTTTTGCAATTTCTACAACAACAAAAAATTTAATTTAGATGCTTAGCTAAGATATGTGTTAAGTGCATAATTATATAGGAATTGTCTGTGCTGAAGATGATGAGACGAGGAATGCTGATGAAGCTGAGCTGAGAGAGAGAGAGAGAGAGGGGGGCGAAGTTCGACGTAGCTGAGTTAAAGTGAAAAACGTTAGACGGCGGCTTAAAGTGAGAATTGTGTGAAAGAAGTTTTAAAAAAAAAAAAAATTTATGTGAATAGAAAAAATAAACGTAGCAGAAGCTAAGAGAAAAGGAGAAGATGATGAAAGAAAAGTATTTTGCATACAAAGAAAGTATGCAGAATTTTTAATGTTTATGCTTTGCGTAGATTTTTCGCATGTTATATAATTGCCATCATTAGAAAGCATCATTAAATTTGATTAGAAACATGATATTATTATAATAAAATATATATTAAAATTAAAATAATAATACGGGGGGAAAATTAACTTAAGCTTGACGAAGTTTTCATACACTTACAAGTTTGAACAAGAAGTTTTTCATATAAAAATTTCATTTTCGACGGTATTTTTCTATGGCAGCTATATGATATAGTCACACGATTTGGTTGAAATTTAACAGACACGTAAAGGCCAGTTATAAACTTAAATACTGTTAATTTAAATTCTATATCATAAGAAATGTAAAAGTTTTTCATATAAAATGATAATTTTCGAACGATGATTCCTATGGCAGCTATGTGATATAGTCACACGATTTGGTTGAAATTTTACAGACATATGTAGACCAGCTATAAACTTAAATACTGTTAATTTCAATTTTTTATCATAAGAAATTAAAAAGTTTTTCATATCAAAAGACAATTTTCGAACGATGATTCCTATGGCAGCTATATGATATAGTCACACGATTGGGTTGAAATTTGACAGACACCTGTAGACTAGTTATAAACTTAATTACTGTAAATTTCAGTTGTATATCATAAGAAATTAAAAAGTTTTTCATACAAAATGATAATTTTCGAACGATAATTCCTATGGCAGCTATGTCATATAGTCGTACGATTTGAACTAAACTTGCCAGACATCTGTTATTCAGTTCAAAACTTACATTCTTTCAGTTTCAAGTAAACAGCTCAACAGTTAAAAAAGTTGTTCATACAAAGACTTCATTTTCAACCTATACTTCCTATGGCAGCTATACTATATAGTCTTCCAATTTGACTCGTTTCGACTTATATGTAGCTTAGGACAATAAGACATATGTATGCCAAATATAATGCAGCTAGCTTGAAAACTGTTGCTTGGAAATATGAACCTGAATTCAACAGTTGAAGAACTGAAGAAGAAGAAAAAGAATATATAATACTTTATGGGGATGTGCTACATCTCGGACCTGTACATTACAAAACAGCTGCTCAACATTATATAATTCTATAAAATTCTTATGCTACAGTCATAGCTGCCTGTCCATCAGTTTATTCATACAACATTTTAATATGCCAACAAAAATGTCGATTTTTTTTTTGCTATTTTTATTCTCAATTTTTTTGCACTTCCTTGAAATTGTTTCTGTTGTTTTCACAACAAATTTTTGCAATTACAAAAACTGTTCAGACAATCAAATTATTGGCTCAATATCCGCTTGTAGTGAATTCTTAAACAGAGACAGAGACAGATCCAGAAATGAGAAGCGAAAGGATCCATGCTCCTATTGAGCAAGGGTAGCTCTTTCCTGGCTTTGTAATCATTGAATCTTTGCTTATTGCCGTTGCCTTTGCCTTTGCCTTTTGCCAAAATACAATTAAATTTCGTTTAAATTTTCCAAGACTGCGCGTCCTGCTGCAGGGGTGGATCCAAAAGTAAGGCAAAACAACCAAAACGAAAAATCTTTTTGCAAGAAATAAAAAAAAAAAACGTTAAAGAGAAACGTAAGCGACTTGTTTACATTCCCACGTCCTTTGGTCCTTGCACCTTGCTCTCGCATCTATATGCAGAGAGAATATAATAATAAATAATAATAATGAGTGCTCATCAATAGGGATAATACGAAATGAGTTTTCACTGCACTTTGCCTCTCGGCTGCTGCCTTTTGCTCCCTACTTTTACTTCGTCAGTGTCTCAGTGGCAGTCGAGTGTAAGTAATGTTTCTCAAACGATAGTAAAAGTCGTCTTTATCCTGCATTGTCCTGCTACCTGCTTTTCTTATTTTTAGCAATTTTTCATGCACATTGCAGGTGATTGCCTCAGCAACAGCCTTAGGCGCAAAATACATTTTCCCATCCTGTTTTTAGGGTTTCCATTAGTTTCAATCTTATGCAAAATCATTGAGAAAATTTGCATGGGAAATGTGAGAAAGTGTGTTACATAGTTTCAAGGTTTTTTTTTTCAGCTTATGCGATTATTTGCTTAAGTGGAAAGTGCAATTTCATGCTGACAGGTTGCAACATTTATTCGAATTTCAAAATGACATTTTTGACGATTTTTTTTTGGGTGTTTTGCTAGGGGAACGTTTAATACGAAAATTGAGAAAAAAAACTGTAATGGATTTTTTTGTTTAAATTTTAGGAGTGTTTAAAATATTAACAAAATTATTTTCAAATTAAATTTTAGATATTATTTTTGTTATTTAAATGTCTAAAAAAATTTTTAAAAATATTTTCAAATTAATTTTTTTATTAGAAATAATTTCATAATTTTGTTTTGCATTATTAGAATTTGTAAAGCATTTAAAAAAATAAAATATTTTTTTCAGTTAATTTTATCTTTTAATAAATTTCAAAAAAAAATTTTTATAGTCAGATAAAATCTTAATAAATTTCGTAGAACATTTTTGTACATGGAAAATAATTAAATTAATTGTAACTAATTTAAAAAAAATAAAATATTTTTTTTCAGTTAATTTTATTTTTTTTTATAAATTTCATAAAATTTTTTTATTCAAAAATAATTATTTTTTTTTTATAAAAAATATTTTTAAAATTTTTTTTGTTTTAACTTTAATTTTTTACATTCTGTAAATTATTAAAAAAAAATTTTTTATAGTCAAATAAAATCTTAATAAATTTCGTTGAATTTTTTTGTACATGGAAAATAATTAAATTAATTGTAAATAATTTAAAAAAATAAAATATTATTTTCAGTTAATTTTATTTTTTAATGAATTTCAAAAAAATATTTTATTCAAAAATAATTTTTTTTTTATAAAAAATATTTTTTAAATTTTTTTTTGTTTTAACTTTAATTTTTTACATTCTGTAAAATTATTCAAAAACATTTTTTTATAGTCAAATAAAATCTTAATAAATTTCGTAGAACTTTTTTGTACATGGAAAATAATTAAAAAAAGAAAAATAAATTTTTAATTTCATTATTTTATTGATTCATTGAACTTTGTCAATAAAAATTTCTAGTTATATAAAATGTACATAATAATAATTTTATAACTGTCTGCAATTAATTTAATAAGTCTCTGACTATTCGGAGCGAAACATTGATAGAGATATGCAAATCAATGTGAATTATAATAAATTACAAGTATATCTCGTACTAACGATTCGCTTTAAAGAGTACAAAATTCAACAGTTGAGTTTTATATATTTATTTCTATCTGTAAATCTCACAATTGTTGTTGTTACTGCTGCTGTTGTTATTGTTGTTGTTCTATTTGGTATTATTCATAACATTTTGCCCCACATTAGTCATGGTAATTACAGCAATATAATTGCAATAACAATTAGTACAATTATTGCAATTTACAATTGTTGTAATTTCAATTTGCAAATGCGCCTCATTATTTTCTGTTTATTGTTGTTGTTGCTGCTTTTAGTTTTGCATTCACAACAAAGTCGAAAACCAAAACCGAATCGCAGCATAAAAAAAAAAAAACTGTATTTGTATTTGAATTTTATTATACTAAATCCATCAATTCCCCTGCTTTTGCCCCTGCCTCTGCCTCTGCCCCTTTGCTCATTCCTTCATAATATTTCTTCATTTTTCTCTCTTTGCTTTGTAATTGCAATTTTTCAATTTCGCTTGTAAACTTGCTGCATTTTTCGCACTTGCCGCACTGGCAACACGCAACGCGCCACTCATAAATTTAGTTCTGCCCAACACGCCCAACTACTTGCCGCTCCCCCTCGACACCCTGCACTGTAGCAGCGTTTTTTTTTTTTTTGCATTTTTGCTTTTTGCATATTTACAAATGCAAAGCGCGCGCCTCAATTCGTTGCACTTCATAAATTTTTACTAGATGCTTCAGCTGAAAATGTTAACTGTTGACTGCTGACTGCTGCTTGCTGCATAAGGAGGAAGCGGGAGCTGCATCAATGTGTGTGTTTGCCAAGTTTGAATTCACAGTCGGCAGCTTTAATTAGCTTCTTTTTTTTTCTACTTCTTCTCTGTATTTGCTGCGTGCAGCTGATGAGAAATGCTTTCAACTTTGCCGCATCATGTGGCAGCTAAAGATCAAAGTCAAGGATCAACAATGATCGGCAGACTCCAAAAATTTGCTTTTGTTCATTTTGAGCTTGTTATGATGCGACTGTTGCTGCTGCTGCTGCTCGCATTCATTCATAATAATGCGAAGCAATTGGCAACAAAATGTTGCACAAATCAAAGCGGCAACAAGGCAACAGCAACAACAACAACAACAGCAACAACAACAACAAGACAACAAATGTCAAAATCACAAAACGCCAAAAGCCACAATGAGGCAACAACAAAAAAGCTGATCAACAACTTGGCTGCCAGCCGAAACGATTATCCAACTCTTTTCGCTCTCTGTTTCTCTCTCTCTCTCTCTCTCTGTCTCTCTCTTTCTTCTACTCTTTCGCTCTCATTCTTTCACATGCTTTGCTTTTTTGTTGGCCCTTTTAGCATTGTTTTAGCCGGATTTTGTTGCTGCTGCTGTTGCTGCGCATTGACACTGAAATTTTTGAAATAGAATTGTCACAGTTGATGCAGTTAACTCTTTCTGTCTACCTCTCTCTCTCTTTCTCTCTCTCTCTCGTTCTCTCTCTTTCTCTCTCTCACTTTCCTTCTCTTTCCGCTTTCCTTTTTCTTTTTTCAGTCTTTCTACCTTTTTTTCTATCAAAAATAAATCTTCAAAAATTAAAAATAATATAAAAAAAATTTTTTTTAAATAATTTTGAAAAATTTTCAGAATTTTTCTATTATTATTTTTTTTTTTTTTTGCGTTATAATAATTGCATAAATATTGAAACTTTGATATTAGTAATTAGACGCATTTTAAATTGCAGCTAGTTAGCAGCAGACGGCTAAGAGACAAAGATAGAGAGAGAGAGGGAGAGAGGGAGAGAGAGAGAAGAGACAAAGAAAAAAAGTAAACGCAAATAAGAAGCCAAAAGGTAAATGCAAAAAGTTGTAATTTTTCAATTGAATGCACAGCTGATGTTGCTGTTGTTGCACGCATATACGCAGTCAGGGTTACAACAACAACAACAACAACAACAACAATAGCAATAGTAGCAGCAACAGCAGGCAGCAAAAGAATTGTACAGGCGACGGGGGTAATTAGCATGCAGTGCGATTAACATATAATTAATTGTAGAAAAATGCCAGCAAAAGGCAAAAATTATATTACGCCGAGTGCAACAGTAACAACAGCAACAGCAACAGCAGCAACAACAATAATAACAAGCAGCAGCAAAAAAAAAAAGAAAATAATAATAAAAATATTTATCAGCATTGGCATCGCCATCGCATGCAAAATACATTCCCGCTAACGAAAAAAAAAATAAAAATAAATGCAACACGAATTGCAGAATATTGCGAAATAAGCGAATATTTTATACACTAACATTATGCGAAGAAAAATATTAGAAAAATTAAAAAAAAAATAAATAAATAATAAATTTAAAGAAAATAAACAAAATATTTTGAATTATGTGAAAAAATATTAGAAAAAAGAAATATAAAAAAATTAAAAACATTTAAATGTAAATATAAATATAAATATAATAATGCAAAAAATTAATTTTGAAAAATTTTAATTATAATGGAAAAATTGTAAAAAAATAGTAAAAAATTATTTGACAAAATTATAAAAATTTTAAAAAAAATATTTCCAGAAAAAAAGTTTTTTTTTAAATATTTAAAAATTTTTTAAAATTAAACAAAAAATTTAACATAAAATTTGGTTTAAAAAAAATTTATATATTTTTTTTTTTTATAATATATAACTTAGAAAAATTCTTGGATTCTTAATTTTATCCAGTCAAAAAATGTTAAAAAAAAATTTATTATAAATTCATAAAAAATTTTATTTGTAATATATTAAAATATGAAAAAAATCTCTGCCCAAACTACAGCATTAAGTGTCATATAGGCGAGATTTGCAGTGTATCTATAATAATAATAAACAGGTGCAGTGTGCACTAATTAGTTGCACAACAGACCGAAAAACAACAAAAGATACGCAAATATTTCGCGACGCGTCGCTTTCATAACGTGCCGCTGTAATTGAGACTTGCAACTAGCTTTAGTTGCAGCTGACGTTGCTGACGCCGTAACGCAGCGACAGCAGCAGCAGCCACAGCCAACATTACAGTTTTTCTCGAAAGTTCAATTAACGCATTTTCCTAGCTACAAAAAAAAAAAAAAAAAAGAAAATAAAAATAAATAAAAATAAAAATAAAAATAAAAAAAATAAATAACTTGTTGCCGTCGGCGTTTTGCAGTTGGGCCACTTAAACGCTCAAACAGGCCAGAACGTCTGTGTAGGCCAAAAACGAAAGACTCAGGCAACGAACTTGCATTGGCGATGCCAAGAAGCAAAGCAGCAAGCTTATATATATTGAAATAATCCGATTTCGATTACGTTTTCATACTTTTTCTAGTAAGTAATTTCCTATAATGTTGCATATGCAAATTTTGCTATAAATCAGTTGAAGTTTTTTTTTTTTTTTTTATTTATTTGCAATGTTCGCAACGTTTGTTGCAACTTGTTGCCAACAAACTCCCGCTGTGATATCGAAATGAAGTTCTCAACAGTTGGTCGCTCAATTAGCCAGCAAAAAGCCAGTGTTGCAAGTCTAACTCATTCTCTCTCGCTCTTGCTCTTTCGCTCTTACGCTCTCTTGCTGTCTGTGCAGTGTGGTGGCGGGTTGTCATTGCCAGGGCCGGCAAAGTAACAGACTGTCTGTCTCTGGCATCGGGAGGTGGCAATTTATGTGGCAGCCTAGGCGCACATTACGTCTATGTGTAATTAGCAAATGTTTAATTATAGTGCATAATATCGCCTGCTTCTTCTACTTCTTTTACTTCTACTTCTCCTTGCATTTCTGTTACTGCTTTTTGGCTTCTTATTTTGTTCTTTTGCTGCTGTTACTCTTTTGGCTTAACTAATTGCGATCGCCCCGTGCAACTTGACTGACAAACACTGACTGAATGAATGTTTTTGTTGTTGTCACCGTTGTTGTTGTTGTTATTGTTGTTGTTGCCACAGACTGACACAATTGCCTGTCAATTGTAATTAGTTGTGCTTTTTGAGCATTGAAAAGTGCAAGAACTTGTTGTAGGGGAAGACGTAGATGAAACAGTTCTACACTGCAGTTATTCGAAGGGCTATTTAATTTTTTTTTTTTCTTTTTTTTTTGCTTTTACGAGCTGACAGACGATAAAAGACAAGTTACAGTTACTCTGTTTTACTTTGTGGTAGGTCATGCTAGGTTAAGCATATGGCAAATATTGCTCTCAGCATTCTAGCATTCACCATCTAGCGTTGAGTAGCCGCAACTACTATATCTAATGCTCAATGTTTGCCAATAAGAATTAGAGCATCTCAATTAGCTGATCAGAAATTGTAAGGGATGAAAAATTGTTACTGGAAGCTGCAGTGATCGTATAGGAAAATAAATGAAAATTGAGAGAAAATTGACTAGAAAAATAGTGTGAAATATATTTAAAAAATATTATAATATATATTAACTGATAAACTGCATTTAACTGAAAATCAGTAAAAAAATTAATGATAATCTTTGCTTAAAGAACTGGAAAATAATTCAATTATTTTATTTATTTTATTAATTTTTAAAAATAAATATTAAATTATTATTTATTTCTTAAAAATTACCAATAGTGCTAGGAAATTGATAAATTATTAATTTTATAAATTTTTAATTTAATTTATTTTTTTTATATAATTTTTTAAAATATTTTCTTGCTGAAAATTGCACAAAAAGCTAAGAAAATATGAAAACATATTTGTATATATTATTTATTTATTTTTTAAATATTTTTTTTTTAATATTTTCATTATTTATATAATTTGTATGTTATTTATTATATTTATATAATTTTTTAAATATTTTTTTTTTAATAATTTCTTGCTGAAAATTGCCTAAAAAGCTAAGAAAATATTAAAAAATATTTGTATATATTATTTATTTTTTTAAATATATTTTTTTTTAATATTTTCATTATTTATATATTTGTTAAGAAATATTTCAATTATATTAACATAATATTTGAAATTTTTTGGTTTTCCTCTGCGAAAATGAATGTTGAAAATTTTTTAATCATCGCATATTTACAACATCAAATAACAAATAACAAATAATAAATAAAAAATAATAATAATAATAAGTCTGATGTTGAATATTAACTGCAAATTGTATGCATTTTACTTCCTATCATTATTAGACTTGACTTTGCTAGCAAATAGCAGATATAGCATGTCTATTTGCTTCTCATGTACACCTCTCCCCTCCCCACCCCACCACGTCACTCTCTCTTTCTCTCTCCCACTATCGGTGTCTGTTATATCTTGCTTTAAAGTGAAGACATTAGCAGACAAGAGCTTGGCTAACAAACCGACAGCTAAATGGAAAATTGTCTGCCATTTGTCTGCAATTCCATTCAGGTGCAAAAATCAGTTAATAACTCTTTATAACACCAACAACTAGTAACTAGCAGCAGCAGCAGCAGCAGCAACAACAACTTGGCAACTGGTCACATGATTCATCAGACAAGCAGCAGCAGCAACAGCAGACACAGCAACAACAGCAAAGCTTCAAATGATCTCGTGACAGCAATTGCCGGCAGCAACAACAGCAGCGACATCTAGCGGCTGCCGTTGACGTCGACAGCAATGGAGTGTTAAATAACAATTACAAACTTTATGAAGTTATTTGCTTTTATTATTATTATTATTGTTGTTGTTGTTGTTGTTGTTGCTTGCTTATTGTTGCATTTATGGCATTGAATAAACGTTTATAAAAACATTGGCAAGTCAAACAGACAGAGGCGTAGCCTTTGAATGAATAAGATGCAGAAAAACGGGGGGCGAAGGCGACGCAGTTCTTGACTAATTAGTGCAGAGAGTAAGCAGAAGCGCAGCAGCAACATCAGCAGCATCAGCAGCAGCAGCAGAGAGATTGGAAAAAGAAAAGGTTGCCCAAAACTAATTTCAGATATGCATCTGTTGTTGTTGTTATAGCTGATATTGCTGATGTTTCTGATGTTGCTGGCCACAGCAGCAACACGCCCTCCATTGTGTTGCCACAGAGGTCGAGTAATACGGACCAGAGGCTTCTGTAGCTCAAGTTTAAAGTTAAAGCTGCAGCTGATGCTGATGCTGAATTAAAACCAATCACAGGCAAACATGCAAAAGAATCTTTTTTTGCAAGAACATGTTGCAAGCAGCCAGTTGCCAGTTGCCAGTTGCCAGTTGGCAGTTTGCTACGATGAGATTTTTACTTTGGTGCAACACCGATTTTTCTTTGGCAGCGTAAAAGTTATATACAAAAGTAATATTCGTCATAATCATAATGATAGCCTTTCAAAGCGTAAAGCAACGGCAAGAACGTAGCAGCAAGCAAGCAGCAGCAGCAACATTGCTGTTGCAACAACAACAACAGCAGCCGCCATGCCAGTTGATTATGATGATGACTCGCGCTCGCGCAACGAGTCCTATAGCCACCACAAGTGCTTGGGCAATGTGCGGCATGCAGCAAGAGGAGCAATGGGGCACGGCTGTGAACTGGCCAAGCGAAAGCAATTCAAAGTCGTCAGTCTCAACGTACGACGTCCGCACGATCCATGCAAATTAAATGAAACGTACGAAGCAACAGCAACAGCAACAGCAGCAGCAGCAGAAGAAGAAAAAAAAAAGTTCCCATGACTTTGAAAGAAAAGGTACAACAATTTTTTGTTGTTGCAGACTGATGCTGCACAAGCGTTGGGCACAGGTTCAACGTGCAGCCAAACTCAATGTATGCTGCGTTGCGTTGCGTTGTGCTGCGCCTCATTTTCTCATTCATGCATTCAATTTGTTGTTGTTGTTGTTGTTGTTGTTGTTGTTGCTGTCGTTGCTGCCCGCGTTCAAGTGTCATAAATCCTTTGGGCTTAATAATATCACCTTGCCGCACTACACTGTTGTTGCACCATGTGTTTGTTGCACGCTGTAAAACTAAACTTTTGTTTTTGAATTTTTTCGTTCGATCTTTTTGTATTTGTTGCTGCTGCTGCTGCTGTTGCTGTTGCATCTTTTGGCTGGCATTGCCACATCGTCAATTATGGTCGAAACATTGCAATTGTTGTTGTTGTTGTTCGTTGTTGTTGCTGTTCGTTGCTGGCGTTTATGTGTGGCAATTGTGGCTCAGATTTATTTACAGCTTGTTTAGTTTTTGCCACAAAATGCGGCTAATAACACACAAATTGGACACGTGAAATCTACAGTTACAGTTATATGCTTTTGTATTGCCAGACAACAGACATTTGCTTCCTTGCCACATGTGGCAAGTGCTGTCTTTTATTTTATAATTTATTTATTTTTCTTTTTAACTTTTTTCATTGGCATAAAATGAAATTTCATAATTGCAGCAGTTTCAAGTCATAAATATGCACTTCGTGCCACATATGGCTAGTATAACAATTTTTTTTTGCTTTAGTTGAGGTTCATATAAATTTTTTAGTTGCATTAAAAATATTTAAAAAATTTTATAAAATATATTTTAAATAATAAAAAAAAATTTTTTTCTTGAATTTCTAAATATTTTTAAGTGTTTTTCTATATATTTTAATATTATAGATATTTTTGTTTGTAAATTTTTTTTTTAAAATTAAAATTAAATAAAAATTAGTTTTAAAATTTAAAAATAATTTTTGAAGTTTTATAAATTATTTTTTAAAAAGTATTTTATATATTTTTAATGATTTTTTAAGCAATTTTGAAGCGTAGTTTATTAACATTTAATTTCTTATTTTTATTATTTTTTTTTTTTAAATTTTTTTCCAAAATTATTTTTTAAATTTTTTATTTATTATTATTTTATTTAATTTTAAAATTTTTTTTTATTTTTTCCTCAATTATTTTAAAAATTTTTTAGCACATTCAAATTGCAGTTTATTAACATTTTATTTCTTATCATATTTATTTTATTTTTAATTCTTTTTTATTCATTATTATTTTATTTAAATTTAAATTTTTTTTTTTTTTTTCTCAATTATTTTAAATATTTTTTTTAGCACATTCAAATTGCAGTTTATTAACATTTTATTTCTTATCATATTTATTTTATTTTAAATTCTTTTTTTTCATTATTATTTAAATTTTTTATTTATTATTATTTTATCTAAATTAAAATTTTTTTTTTCCTCAATTATTTTAAATATTTTTTAGCACATTCAAATTGCAGTTTATTAACATTTTTTTTCTTATCATATTTATTTTATTTTTAATTCTTTTTTTTCAAAATTATTATTTGAGTTTTTTATTCATTATTATTTTATTTAATTTTACAATTTTTTTATTATTTCCTCAATTATTTTTAATATTTTTTAGCACATTGAAATTGCAGTTGATTAACATTTAATTTCTTATTTTATTTATTTTATTTTTAATTTTTTTGTTATTTAAATTTTTTATTTATTATTATTTAATTTAAATTAAAAAATTTTTTTTATACTTCAATTTCTTCAATTATTTTTAATATTTTTTTAGCACATTGAAATTGCAGTTTATTAACATTTTATTTCTTATCATATTTATTTTATTTTTAATTTTTTTTTTCAAAATTATTATTTAAATTTTTTAGTTGTTATTTTTATGATTTTTTTAAGCAATTTTGAAGCGTAGTTTATTAACATTTAATTTATTATTTTTATTATATTTATATATTTTTTTTTTTAATTTTTTCCAAAATTATTATTTGAATTTTTTATTTATTATTATTTTATTTAAAATTAAAATCTTTTTTTTTTATTTTTTCCTAAATTATTTTTAATATTTTTTTAGCACATTCAAATTGCAGTTTATAAACATTTTTTTTCTTATCATATTTATTTTATTTTTAATTTTCTTTTTCAAAATTATTATTGAATTTTTTATTCATTATTATTTTATTTAATTTTCAAAGTTTTCTTAATAATTTTTCTTCTTTAATTTTAAATATTTTTAAACGCATTCAAAGCCAAGTTAATGTTTAAATTAGGCAATATTTCTGCTCATTTCATATACAAATTGAATGTATTTTTAAACAGTTTAATTTGATGGGGCAAATGCAGAGAGTTGAAAATGCTTTAGATCCGCCCATTAGCTAATGAAATGGTGCAACTGATGATGCGATATGAAATGCATTTGCAATGGTTGCCAAACGCAATACATTTTACTGGCACTGGCAAACGCATCGTCACGTTTGAGCAGTTAAATTTTTGTTCTGTTCTGTTGCCCATTGCCCATTGGCCATTGGCTATTGGTCATGCAAGGCGAGTCTCTACTGTGTTGAGTTCTTTAAGTTCTTTCTGGTGTTTACCATAAAAAATGGTAAATCTGTGCTACGTTTCTTTAGCTGTTGAATTAAGGATTTTGCTTGTGTTGTTTGCTGGCAGCTTAAAGCTGGCGCCTGGAACAGATTGTAATTTCAGCATATATTTCCAGGTAACTGCAAACATAACTCATACGCGCCATGGGCTTAGCCATGAATGATATTTCTTCTACTTCTTCTTCTTACCTCAATTTAAAGATACTGCATACAAGTCTCACTTGGCGGCAGAGTCGCGAAGCGTCCAATTAGCAATAATAAAGTTGAGACATGATATTTCATTTCAGGTGAAAAAAAAAATTTGCCTACGTATCATAAAAGGCAAGGATGCCAAAAAAAGAGAACATGAGGCAATGCTTGAAAAGAGAACCAAGTGTTTTTTCCAAAGAAAAGGCAGCTGACTCTTCAAATTATATGCATAAATAATAATTTTGAAAGGCAGCAAGAACAGAGACAAAAAGAAATAACTATAAATTTGTTTTGCTTACATTTTCGTTTTGTTTTTGTATTTTTTTTGGGGTACGTGATGTATGCCAGGATGATGCCAGGATATATTTTATTGTATATATATTTCTTTATTTTTTTTTTGGGTAGAGGGGGAGAGAGTTGCTGCCTCCAACTTCTCAACCCTCACATGTCCAAAAACAAAAAAAAATATGCGTTGAACATAAAGCATAACCTATCATTAGCATTTCCGCTTTTTATTATTATACCACACATAATATGAGTTGTGCTTTTGCTCTCTGTGTGTGTGTGTAAAGCTACGCCAGATGATCATACTTAATCATAATTTTAGTTCACAAGAGTGCAAGTGAGAGAGCTGAACATTCAAATTGCTCCATTGCAATATTGTTGCTGCTGTTGTTGTTGTTGTTGCTTGTCATATGAAAATTGCAGCGCCATTATCCTAAAATATCTTAAACTCAAAGGGTGCTCTGTGTTCTCCAATTTCTGTTTTTGGGTTTTTGGGACTACACAACGGATATGTTGTCTGTAAATTTGTCTGAAATTATCAAAACAAAATTCTGCAGCAATATACGAAAAATTAATTGAGTTTTTTTTTTGGAGGCCCCCAAGGTAAAGGTTCCGCGCGTAGGCAAATTAGCTAAAAGTTTCAGTCAGAGTTTTGCAGCTTGTTGCATTGAGTTTCCTGGGAATACAATTAAACCTTGATAGAGCAAAGCACAGTGTAAGAGAGAGAGAGAGATAGACAGAGACAGAGAGAGTGATAGAGGCGTTAGTTATATATTTCTACACTCGTTTACAGTTAGTTCACAAATTGACTTTAGCTTCCTTTGCCGCCTTTGGCTTTCATCTAAAAACAACGAAAAAAAAAAAAAAAAAAAACAATTTGCCTTTACTTCAGGCGAAAAAGAAAAGAATCATGAAGAAGAAGAAGAAGATTAATGGATTCTACCCAAATTCAGTGGCGATTGCTTGGACAGTTCTTGGTATTAATTTCAAATTCATAATACACAAAATTTCATTTCGGGAGCCACACAAAACGCGCTGAAGGCGCATCGCACACACACACACACACACACACACATATACAAAGCTTAAGCTTTAAAGTTCCCGACGGACTGACCTTCAGCGTTTTAGAAGGCGCCCAAAAATAAAAAAAAAACAAAAAAATACCAAAATCAAAAAAAAAAAAAAAAAAAAAATATATATAAGAAAAATACCAAACAAAAGCAAGCAGCAAAAGAACCCTTCGGGAGAGTCTTGAAAGTCTTTAGGCTTTTGGTATTTAGCCATAGCTCTTAACCACATGACGCCGTTGTCGACATTTACGAGCAGCAACTGTTGCTGTTGTCTCGTCTTTCGACTCCTCTCAGCCCTTTTGTATTTATCCATCCAACCATTCGTCCAACCGTCCATCAGTCTGTTTGTCCGACTCTGTCCTGTCTTCCTCCCTCAACTTAAAGTTGAACACAATTCGCTTTGCGGTTATAAAATTGTGCCAACATTTTTATTACTTTTCAACACATTTTCAACCCTATCACTTGCTGTTGTATTTCTTGTTATTGTTGTTGTTGTTGGTGTTGTTGGGCGCCAGTTTATTGACTTTATTGCCTGCTGCGTGGCTAATTTCCCAAGTCAAATGATTGATCATACATTTTTTTTCTTCTTTTAGCTATGGCAGGTGATAATGTTCATGTTGATTTGACAAGCACAGTGTTGACTAGCTAAGACATTTACAATATATTTTAATACATATAATATATTTAAATTTTTATATAATTTTATAAAATATTTTTTAAAAATATATTTTTTTTAATATTTTTTATACATTTTATATATTTTTTATATATTTTTAAAAATTTATTTAAATATTTTTTATATATTTTTGTATTATTTAATTTATATTTATTTAAACATTTTTATATTTTTGCATATTTTTTATACACTTTTATATAATTTTATTTATTTTTATTTAATTTTTTTAAATATTTTTAATATATTTTAACTCTTATATAATTTTTAAAAATTTTTCGAATAATTTAAATATTTTTTATATATTTTTATAAAATTGAATATATTTGTTTAAACATTTTTCTATATTTTCGTATTTTATTTTTTATAATTTTATTTATTTTTATTTTATTTTTTTTTTATATTTTAATACATTTTAACTTTTATATATTTTTAAAAATTTACTTAAATATTTTTTATATATTTTTATAAAATTGAATATATTTGTTTAAACATTTTTAAATATTTGCATATTTTTTATACTCTTTTATATAATTTTATTTATTTTCATTTATTTTTTAAAAATATTTTTAATACATTTTAACTTTTATATATTTTTAAAAATATATTTAAATATTTTTTATATATTTATAAAATTGAATATATTTGTTTAAACATTTTTAAATATTTGCAGATTTTTTATACACTTTTATATAATTTTATTTATTTTCATTTATTTTTTAAAAATATTTTTAATACATTTTAACTTTTATATATTTTTAAAAATGTATTTAATATATTTTATATATTTTTGTATTATTTAATTTATATTTATTTAAACATTTTTATATATTTGCATATTTTTTTATACACTTTTATATAATTTAATTTATTTTTATTTTATTTTTTTAATACATTTTAATTTTTAAAATTTTTTCGAATAATTTAAATATTTTTTATATATTTTTATAAAATTGAATATATATTTATTTAAACATTTTTATATATTTATATAATTTAATTAATTTTTATATATTTTTTAATATATTTTTAAATTGTTATATTTATTTTTTATAAGTTTTGCTATAATTTAATAATTATAATAATTTTTTTTTTGCATCTGTATTTTTATTATTATTTATTATGTATTATTTTTATGTATTTTTATATATTTATATATATTTTATATATTTTTCACATATATCTCATATATTTATTTATGTATTTTGCTAGTTTAAAGTCAAAGGCATTTTGCAGCAGTTTAAACTTGTTTTCTATGTCTGCCTTAAACTCGACTAGTTTATTATTCAATTATATAAGGACCATTAAGTGGCTATTTATGGTCAGATTTCTAGCTTGAACTTTTTGCCTAAAAATCTTGACTAAAAATCATAATCATCAACGGGTCCATTAAAGTGAACTCAGGTTTGAGCTCGTCATAGACTCAGACTTGGCTTTGACTTTGACTTCGACTTCGACTTGATTCTGTCGGCAGTCATTAGGCTGCAACTATTACGAAAGTTAAATGCCTTGTTGAGGGTTAGTTGCGCATGTTGCAAGTTGCAAATTGCCTTTGAGCGTTGCAAGTTCAATGCCTAAATCCATAGCACACATACATAGACATATATTGAGGCAGCAGCAAGAACAACGACAGAAGTTCATCAACAGCCATTGCCCCTCATTGCACAGCAGCCATTAAGCAGTGGCAAGGGTTGCTGAAGTGCAAGTTGTGCGAGGGGGTGGGGGGGGGGTTTGAGGGGAGCAAGGTAACTACTTAACTCTAGCTTAAGCTCATACTCTCTCTTTCTCACTCTCTCACTGTCTCTCACTCGCTCTCTTTATCTGTAGAGAAGTTGAAGCCTGACAACTGTCAGAATTTAATGGCGGCTTCAATTTTTATAACCAAAGCACGACTACCGTCAACATTGCGGCAGTTGCGGCAGCATTCATCAAGTGCAGCAACAACAACAACAACAACAGCAACTACAATAAGTCAAGTCTTGAGTCTTTGTGCTCTGCGCAGATTACAGACAGCCAATCTGAAGGAGGCTGGCAGCAAAAGGCAAATGCAAACGAGTCGAAAAAAAAAAAAAAAATGCTTTGGCCAAAATGCAGATTTTAGCGGCACGATATGACGGCGTCTCTCTTTCTCTGTCTGTGTGTATATATGTTTGTGCAGCATGCAACATGAGTTCCCACAGTCGCCTCTGCGGTTGCTCTTTGGCTACGCCTTCAAAAACTGATGACGTTGTAAGCCTGATGATGCCACAAAGAGCTTCAACTTCGACTCGAACTTCAGCACAATTTCAGCTACAGCAACAGCAACAGTAACAACAACAGCTTCAGCCTCAGTCTTAGCTCATATGCATGCCAAGAGCTCTTGGTCATAACCATCACCAAACAGCAACAAGCTTTAGTTTCAGTTATTTAACCCTTTCTACTTCGTTGCTCTTCTCTCCTTCTTAATTCTGCTGCTGCTGTTGTTGCTGCTTCTACATCATCTTCTTTGCTTATCTGGCAAAATTTGATCAACGTTTTCGCAATTCGGGAGCTCCGCCCCGAAGGTATTTCCATAAATATTCCTCTACTGCCTTCGCTTTTCTGCCCTTTGCTTTATTTTTTTTTTTTTTCGCTCTCTTTGCTTTTTACTTTTATTAGTTGGCCATTTGTTGTTGTTGCTTTTGTTGTTTTTGTTGTGCTACAAATAAATTAAAATTATGCATGCTTAGGCACAGGGCCTGGGAACTTTTTGCTGTTTTTCGTTATGGGAAAATTGCGTTTTTTTGGCGGTAAAAAAATAAATAAAAAAAAAAAACAAATATATTTTAAAAATATGTTTCTACTTTATTTTTAAGTGTGGGAGTTTGACTTAACGGCCACTAAAGTTAAGTACAACCTTTAGTTAGTTGACAGTATATAAATAATAATAGAGTTGAAGTAAACACTAAAAATTTTTAAAATAAATTTAAAAGTTTTAAAAAAAATATATTTGAAAATATGAAAATTGTAAGAAAATTTGTGAAAAATTTTCTGCTAAATTTAAATTAATTTTAAATCTTTTAATGCAATTTTTAAAATGTATTATAATTAAATAATTAATTAAAGGAATTTCGAAAAATTCTTTTGCAAATTATTTTAAAGAAATATATTTTTTAAAAATTTTAAATTTTAAAATATTAAAAAAAAAATTTGGAATATTTTTTATATATTTTTTTATTTAATATTTTTAATTTTTTTTTTTTTATAAATTTTTAAAAAATTTTTTTTTATTTTATTTTTTTTTTTTTTTATTAATAATTGAACGTTCGTTTTGCTCGATTTTTTTTGTAATTCAAGTGAAATACTTTAGTTAGTTTTATGTTCATTAAATTGTTACAATTCATAAAAAAAACCTTTGGCTTTCGGCTTTCGGCTTTTTGCTATGCATTTGCTTAGTTATAATGCATAACAATTGAAATAAAAGCTTTGAAATCAGCTTCGATTTCAGGTAGCATTCAAGCTATCACTCAAACATCAGCACTGATGATGCTAAATTGCTACTGCATGTTCTATCTCTTTCTCACTTACACACACTCTTTCTCTCTCTTTCTACTCATCTTCATTTATCATTTTTAATAATAATCAAATCATAAAAGCGACGAATGAACAGCAGTAAAAGGCGTCAGGCTTCATTCTGTACGACAGACAATAGCTGCTCGGAACTGAACGATTGAAGACTAAAGAAGAAACTTTAGAAGCCTAAAGAAGTAGTAGAAGAAGAAGGTCTAAAGACTGTAGACAGACTTTGCAATCAGTGGCAAAAGATGATGAACAAAAGGCAAAAAAAAAAAAAAAATGTTTTTTTTTTAAGAGACTTTTGAAAAAGAAAAAAAAAACAAAATAAGTCTCGGAGCAATACGTAACTAAAGTTCAAGTAGTAGACTACAGAAACATAAC